>ARYC01004432.1:0-44031 GCA_000711775.1 Oxytricha trifallax | reverse complement strand
CCCATGCAATTTTAGCCGGTATAAGTGAAGATTCAGGCTTAGAGAGTTATATTATTCACCCTCGCTATATTAAGCGAGAGTAGTATATAGAGTTCCTGCATAAGCTCAGAGAGAAGTATAGTAACTAAGAGATCATCCTGTTTTTTGATAACCTTTCAGTTCATAAGACTAAGGAGTCTAAGAAAGCTTATGAAGACTTAAACATAAATCCTGTGTATAACGTTCCTTATAGCCCATAATTTAATGGAATTGAATTCTACTGGAGTTAAATCAAGACTCACTACAAGAAGCTGCTGCTGTATCATCTTATGCATGACTTGCCCATCGAATCGATACAGTATACTTAATTCAAAGCAGCTGGAAAAGAGTGAGCGTAGATAAGACAACAATAAGTGCGAGAGAGGGAAGAATGAATGTTTATAAATAAGTTTTAGATTTAAACGAATGAATATATTCACATATTAAATTGGCCCATAAAAGGGTCTGGCTTCTCTTTCTTTTCTTCCTCTTAAGGCTTGACAGGCCCTAAGTTTCTTCTCTTACTACCTTCTCCTACATCAATATTCATATCTTCTGGTTTTTATATTTCATGATAAAGTCACTTGCTAACTTAATGAACTGTATGCTGTTTTCTATCTCTATGAACCTTTGCATGCTCTTTCATAAAATATATACCAGTTCCAGATTTTCCTACAAAGTTATATGTCAAAGCTTTCCTTGAAAGATAAGGATGCTTCTTAAGTTCCTCTAGCCAAGCTGAGCTTATTAGAATGCCTTGCTTTTACTAGTCTTCAGGAGAGATAGAATATCGTTTCTTATGTGCTTCTTCAATTATTTCTCTGAGATACTCCTCTTTTATTGTACCAAGAACACCAAAGAAAAAGTTCCTCTCTGGTAGTTTATTAGAGAGTTGCTTCTTGGTAGGAAGGTAAACTACCACTTCCTCATCTTACATGGCATCCTCATAAAGATTAGTGACTGAAATCTCAGGGTAGTTGGGAATTTCTTTTCGTTTAATCTCTTTATTTTTAAAAGCTTTCTTCTCCTCGCAAAGTATTGCTTTCAAGAATGAAATTTTGGTACCTTCGATCGTTGGAAGGAATAATCCAACTGTTAAAGATGTTAATAGTCGTCAAGTTATCTTACCATGTAAAGTTAGGTATCGATAGAGATCTTCCTTACTTCTGAATCTTGAGATCATTTCTTGAGCCTCGACTCTTTTCACTTGATCATTGAGTGATTCCATCTTTGTTCCTCTTCCTATTAATGAATTTCAAATTATAATTTATAGACTTCTGGATCCTATTGTTTAAAAACTTACTATTAAATATGGGCATCTTATAGGAGGTCAACACTGTAAAGATACGTGGAGAAAGTTCGTAGAAGCTGTAACAAACTTCAGAGATGGAGCTCCATTTTTATCAATTTAGTTCCATTAAATTAGTACTAAATTTGTTAAAATTTAGTTAGTACCGGTACTAAATCCGTTTAAGTTTAATTGGTACCAATTTAATAGTACCAAAACTTAATTAGTACCTAGTTTTAAATCCAGTGAGGTTTTAATGGAAAAGTTCCAATCTGGTTTAAAACTTAATTGGTACCAGTACCAACCTGAACTTTATCTGAGTTGGTACCAGAATCAAAATGATTAAGAGTAAAATTACGAAAATTATACTTATAAACTGAGTATAAATATGAAGTCTTAGAGCTTAGATCAAACCATCACTAATGCTGTTGCAACTCCTATATAGTCCAGATATAGCTATAGAGGTTTTAAGAGCTTTATAATAGAAATTTAAATTTGAATTTAAACATGGCGGTCAACTTAAATCGTAGAGCGGCACTTTTAGGAGCAGGTCAATCAATGTTCAACTTTGGCTCCACTAAAAAGCCTGAAGTCATTTATGTTGAGAGGGAGGTAGAGCTAAGAGCTCTTGAATTTGAAGCAGAGGTTTTTATCATAGAAGCATTAAACCAGAGGGAGAGTGCAGAGATAGGGGTTTAAACTTAAATTGATTATGTTGAGGAGCTAAAAGAACAGCAACCAATCGAAAAGATAAATACATATTAATGTGAAGACTGCTAGAATCATTTCTCAACTGAACAAAGCTTGAAGAGACACCTTAAAGAGGTACATTCTGGCAAAGCCAATATCTATTTCAAGCATGAAAAGGTAGATGGTAGGTATTAGTGTACGTCATGCATGAAATCATATACTCACTCAGCTAAAGTTAAAAGGCATATGCAAAAGCATCACCTCAGTGAGTTCTTGATTGAAGATTAAGAGACTAAGAAACTAGTGCCAGCTAAAAAAAATCTAATACTCTTGAGTCATAAAGAGAGCAGCAAGAGAGACTCGAGAGACAGAAGCGATATGAATCGATGAACCAGCCAGCAGGTAATACAATTTTAGCATGCTTCTAAGCGGAGGCTTTGAATATAGCTGCATTAAATGCAGTTGATCTCAGCACTTGTATTGAAAACTACTTGAATATAAACGTGCCTGCAAAAGCAAAGCTCATAGTAGTTGATGAGTATGCTGTATCCATTCAGTTATCTTATTAAGAACCAACAGTATTATAACGAGTTTGCTAATGAATACATGGTACTTAGAGAGGCCTAAAGAAAGACTGCAAGAATTTGCTTAAGCTAAATGGTGTTATTTTAAGTTATGGTTTCATCGCATTAAGGCTAAAGAAATTTGAGTTGACTCTGAGAGACTACCTATATCACAATAGATACCCTGATGATTTAAACGATATAGTCTCAGATATGATTCAGGTTGTTAAGGAGTTGCATGAACTTGGATATGTTCATAGAGATTTGAAGCCTGAAAACGTTATGCTAAATCTCTGCCCTTTAGAAGTAGTGGTTATCGATTTCAATAGAGCTTTAAGATAGGAGATTGTCACTTTAGCACAGGTGGTTGGTACTCCAGGTTACTTCCCAATAAGAGAGAAGTGGTCTATGGTTCTGTTTAATGGGATGTTTGGGCAGTAGCAGCAATAATATTAGAAAGTGACATGGAATGTATATCTTACTTTGGTACAAAGCATGAAAAATAATCAATAAGTTTGGCTCAGAAACATATAAAGTAAGAAGATGTCTCTAAGAAATTATAAGCATAGAAGAGATGATAATCGTGAGAGCTCCTAACTATCCTCGGTAAACATTAGATGACATACTTGACCCACTAGAGAGAGCAGCGTTCAAAAGATATAATAAAGACAAGCAGATAAAATTTGTATGATTTAAGTAAACTAAAATTCATTAAATATTCATTAAATTAAGATAAAACCTGCATTTTTCTACTAACCCCAATAAGACCCCAACTATACCCTACAAATCAAACCACTTATAAACCTCACTAAGGGGTTTTGGGGTTTTTACTGACTTTGGCCATATACTGCAAATTTGGTCACTTTCACCACGAATTTCTACCTTGACCACGATTCTGGACACTTTGGTCATTTTATAGAGTGGTGTGATGATGCATAGCAATTTTGACTGTAAATGCTAATAAAAGTATCCGATTTGTAATAAAAAGTGTAAAAATGACCACTTTTCGCATATAAGACTAAATGCACAGTAATCAGCAGTATATATTTATATTATTAATTTTGTATTTTAATTTTCCCAATTCCACGATTCGAATGTATTTTATCAATAATCAATTAATTAATTAATTAATTAATTAATTAATTAGAGCATAAATACAATTCATAACTATATAAATTATTAAGTCTCTTACAAAAAATTCAGCTTTATTTGATATAATATTTATAAATGAAGCTCTCAATCAAAATTATTTAATCAATGTATTTTTATTATTAATATAAATCATCGAAGTTTTTCTAAATGAAGTTTTTATAAATTTTTAATTTTTGTATTTCTTTGCTTTTTTACTCTTTTAGGAATATAAGATCACCTATAAAGATGTGAGGAGATGGCACAAAGAGAGTTTCTTGATATAAATTTAGAAACATCTTTGATTATTTCAAAAATAATTATCAGCATTATCTTAAGGTTAAAAAACATGTTTCGGCCAATAGCTTGTATTTCAAGGGAATTTATATCTAAATGCTTCAGCACTGAGATAATAATATAGATGTTTTAAAGTAAGATATCATTTGTAGTAGTATTAATAACTTTCTTATTAACATAAAGTATTAAAATGGTTAACTTTTAATTTCCTCTATTTTTAAAATTCAGTTCTCTATGAAATTATGAGAGAAACTGCCCTGAAAAATAATATCAATATGGAAAGTTTGGAAGGACTCAGGAAAATAGAAGAATAGAATAATTACGATTAACAGGCTTTTTGAAAACCAAGACAAAAATGCATCATTTAGTCTTTAATCAACTCCTTAAACTTATCAAGTAGAATTTTGTAATATTATTAATTATTCGCTGTTCTGACCGAAACCCCCTCTCCCCCTCTCCTCAATGCTTTTATATGATTTTTTAATTGAATCAACCTACTTCATTATATTGAAAACCTAAACCTATTTTTATATATAAAATATGATAAAAAATTATCTTATCTAAAATTTCTAAAATACATAAAATTTTTATTTTTTCTTTCCGTTTGCTTACGTCTATCGACTTTTGAGGATACACGCCCCCATAGGAAAACGTATAAAATCAATATAATCTGACCATCATTAAATTGTTTTTTATCAATAGGCTAACACAAATATTTTTTTTTACAATTTTCTAATTTCTTAAATCTTATTCATTTGACAAAAACCAAAGAATAGTCTCATAAATTTTATATTTTTTTATTTATTATTTTATATTTATAATTTCTTGCAATTTTAATAAAAAAATGTAAACTATAATAATTGTTAATCTAAATTTAAATTGAAAATTAATTATCAATTAGGTTCTATAAATTTCAATGACAATCCATTGTTTTATATATCAAATTTATATTTAGATTAACAATTATTATAGTTTACATTTTTTTATTAAAATTGCAAGAAATTATAAATATAAAATAATAAATAAAAAAATATAAAATTTATGAGACTATTCTTTGGTTTTTGTCAAATGAATAAGATTTAAGAAATTAGAAAATTGTAAAAAAAAATATTTGTGTTAGCCTATTGATAAAAAACAATTTAATGATGGTCAGATTATATTGATTTTATACGTTTTCCTATGGGGGCGTGTATCCTCAAAAGTCGATAGACGTAAGCAAACGGAAAGAAAAAATAAAAATTTTATGTATTTTAGAAATTTTAGATAAGATAATTTTTTATCATATTTTATATATAAAAATAGGTTTATATATAAATTATATATATGAAATGAGATGTCAAGAAGATTTGATAGAGATCTAATGAATAAAACTTTTAAGAAAAATAAGGACTTTGAACAGCATTAAATTTTAATGTGTTGAAACAAATTCATATAAATGCGTTTTGGGGTCTAGGAGGTCAAACTTTGGGGAGGGGTAGGAGGGGGTCTTGGATAGCACAATTAGCTGTAGGATATTCTGGCTAGTATTGATTTCTTTTAATAAATTAATTTGAGTAGCAGATAAGGTACCTTAGTAATCGCTTGATAATTTCGCTACAACTTCATAAAATTTTATACTTTTTACAAAAGAACTTATAATATAATTTTAAGGGAATATATTTCAAACTTAAGAATCGGAGATGTTTGACGAATAACTCATGACATTTTTAGGATACTATATTTGCCATGATCATATTCAATAGTGAACCATTAGTTGACTTTCAATATATTTATTGTGCTTTAGTAACTTAAATGAGAAAAAAAATGTTTAATGACTGAATTTTTAATATAAAAATTTTAAAATACCATCGTACTTTGGAGGAGGACTGTATTTATTAAATCAATGAATATATTCTATTTAAATCTTAATCTTTCAATACTTGTCCTAAAATTTCAAGGAAGATAAGACATTATTAGTAACTTCATATTATATAATTATATGAATTGTCATAATTTATGAAATAAGGGATATTATTTAAATGTATTGGTCATTTATTATGATATAAATTTCTAATTCACTTGCAACTTGACTTTGCCCTTATTGTTTCTCGGCATGATTATATCTAATACAAACTGATTATTCATTAATGAACTTTATTATTGCATTGCATAAGTAATATTAATTTGTAATGAAGAAAACTTAAGGTTAAAGATAGAATAAAAAACATACATTTTTGATCATAAGTTGATTTAAACTTTCATTGTTTATTAACAATAGAAGAATTATTGTCAAGCCATGAATAAATATGGAAATTATTTTTAAACTAGGATTCTGGATATTTCTAAATTATTACCATGCTAATATTTGGTGGATTAACTTATATATCATTTCTTTCAATAAATATAATCTTGCTTAAACTTAAAACTTCTTGTAACAGTTTGTAACATATACAACATACATTAATAACCTTAACTCCTAATACTAAATATGATTTATTATTATATACTCTAAATTTTTTCATCCATTTTAGTAATTTATAGGCCACTATGAAATCTTTTTTTCATAATAAATATGTAGCTAATATTTAAATTATCCCTTACATAGGTGTAAGGAAATACAAAATCAACCTCAATTTCTTATAGTATTTTTGAGACTGCGCTAAAAGATTTATTTCAAATATTGAGGCTTTATATTGCATTTTAATTTTTTAATTTGTATTCTTGAAAATTACTGATTAAATTGATTGCCAATAATATTAGAATATTTCCAATAAACTAATATTCCTTTGAATTATACTGAGCAATATTTATGTATTAATCATTTCATCAATAATAAGAGCCTATTGGATTTGCTTTCAATCAAAATTATGACATTTACTTTCCAAGGGAAGAAACAATAGATTGCTAATTGTCGAAACTGCTTAGATTGAGAACTAATATGCTCAGTTTTATATAAATAATAGCAATAAATTTATTATTTATTTATGTTTAGGCATATTTATATTAACTAAACATGCATTATACTTTTGCATTCTAATAAATATTAAAAAACAAGTGAAGATTTATAATTAGTTTTAATTTTAAAATCATTTTTCGCTCCAAAATTAGTGATAGAAAATGAATTAACTAACTTCAAATTAATTTTATATTTAATAAACTATTAATAACCTTCTGATTTATTCGAAACAATTAATTCTATATTTCCATTTAGGATTAGTAGGTGTCTTTACACATCTTTAATTAGTGATCAAGATATGACTTATCTTCACTTAGTACCGTCTGGGACAGAGAACATAGAATATTGATTCAATATGTTTTAATTGGGAAGACTTAATTGACACAATTGTGAATAAGTTATGGAATAATAGACAAGCATTATTTGACAGCTAAAATTCAATATATATGTTTATTGTTAAAACTAATTATTACTCTATTGTAGCTAGATAAATCTTATACTTTAAGAATATTTAATAAGAATCTCTTAATTCTAAACTTGATATGAATGCATTTATCAAATGGTTACTAACAAAATTAACAGTTAATTGTGAGTTTTATTACAGATAAATATCAAACTAAAACAATCTATCTTGGCTATTTGCATTATATAAGTTAAAATGCAATAATTATATTATATTTGTGCTATTAAAGTGAATCGATTTAAAATTTTCTTAAAATCATCATCATTCATTCCTAATTAATTTTTATGATGTTACCTTATCTTTTCTATGTTACTCAAATAAAAATTCAATTTATTCGTTTATAGGCCTTCCGGTAAATCAGTATGACTATATTTGGGGTTTAAAAGTAGTGGTTAGTTGCCTAGTAATATTACCTACTAATAAAGAATTTTTAGAGTCATTTAGAATAATATATATTTTATTATAGTCTATCTCCCCATATTTACTAATTCCTTTCATCAACCAGACATTAGTCTGCCTCTTTAATATAAATCCAACCAGCATTTCCTTGATTCAAATTGCTCCCTAGTTATTTCTGTTTGGGCTAGCTTGTCTCCGTTTTGGATTTAAACTTGGCAAATTTCAACCTACAAGGAGTCCCTAAATCTTTCATGGAGAACTTGATGCAGCTATGGCAATATGTTAGAAGTGACCTAGTTGAAAAGACTGTTTGTGACTTTGATGTTCAAGGCGATGTTGATTAGCGAACGTCAATCACTAATTCCCATTCATCGAGAGGAAATTATAGACAAAGACTTTATGAATAATTTTAGTTAAACTATATTAATAATATGTTCTAGTTTAATTTGAAAACATATTTGTTAATATTATTATGGGATTTAGTTTAATGAAGCATGTCTGCTAGATAATACTCAGCAGTACCTTGATACTAATATGGTAAAGCTCGGACTAAGCAATATAGCCAATATATTGATAAATTATAATTTAAGCAAATTTCATTAAATATTATTTTAATTTATTTATAATATTATATTAACTACTTATGGCAACTGTAACGCAGAGGGTAGAGCTAAACTTTCATAATCTTTTACTCGCAAGGATTCAAGATTCTTGGTTATATAAATAGCAGCCGGATGTCATTTTCTTTCTAATTAAGTTTATACTCAAATTAATTATTTGTTTAAGTTAATAATTTATGTAATAACAGTTACCTATTAGTATTTTAGTAATAAAATATATTTATTTTTATAGTTATGTAACATTTAGTCCATTCCTGTTGATGGGCTGAGTGATTTAGTGTATTCTATTAACTATCATTTCTCTTTTATTTTTTCTCCATGAAATAATCTAGATGACCTGACTGACTATCTCTGCCATGTCTTTTTGTAGAATGAATATCTTTAAAAACTGCTATCAGCTTAAATTGAATTTTTTTTGGATAAAAGTCAACAATTATTTCTATAAATATATAATAGAATTAATTACTAATTGGATCTATAGCAATTATTCTTAAATTGCATTAAAGATTTATTATACGCTATATGATGGTTGCTTTAAATAATTCAAAATGTAAATAAGTATAATAATACTATTTAATTGAATTTATTTGAATTACACTTACAACTTTAAATTGTTTTACTTTACTCATATTTTAAGAATAGTTAAGCAGTACCAAAATTATACACTTCATAATAAACTTAACTAGATTTAAATATAAATCTACTCAATAATTCATGATTCTACTCTGTGATATTTATAAAACAATATTGAAAGTACATGGCAATATTATGTGTAGAAAATGCCTTAAAATTGCTTAGAAGTATACTTTCATAAAGAAATAACTTCGAAAAAATGTTTTCATTAGCTAAATAAACCTTTAACTTATGATTAAACATTCTTTACTACCTGTAATATAGCAGTTTTTACAAGGTGAAAATACTGTCTTAATTAATCTTAGAATAACTTGATAATCTCTGATATTACTCTCAATGTTTATGTTTCTTAAAGTTGTTACAGGATTAATGTAACCATTTCATTCGATCATTAAGTAGAGAAGACCATTTTATTTAAATCAGTACAACTACTCAAAGTGATAATTTAAAAGTAACAGAAGCTGGTATGAATTGAGTAGATTTTGCTTTAAATACAGCTTAAAGATTTTTAATTTATAATATAAAGCATGTTAATTGATATTAAAACTTAAAAATTAATAAGCTTCTTAAGATAAAATGCAGATGGAGATTGTCCACTCAATAAAAATGTAAGATTAATTAAAAAGTTTTTTATATTGGACCAACCTAATAAGACCACAGAGGGCACTTGACATAGAAGTAAAACAATTCTTTGAAAATGAAGATAATGAGGATGATTTGGAAGATGATAAATTTGTTTACAGATATCCATTTTGGATTATTCTAATAACTTATCTTATTATTGTTAATTTAATTTCTATAACCATATATTTTTCTAATTACTATTCATGATTGAATTCATTATTATTATTAAATTATAATCTCAGTGAGAGGAACATAAGAGCGAAATTCCCAACTTCTCGACCTTCACAAAGAACTTCATTTCAACCCTCATCAGAGGATCCAGACTCAAAGACATTGTAGACATCATCATCTCCGAGTCTATAATTAATGATTGGGGAATTCTTACAATTCAGAAAATCATCTACGTTGCCAAGAAAGTTGCTTCGATCAACCCAGCCCTAATCTTTAAACTTAGAAATGAAGCCAAAATAAGAGCTCATTACTAAAACAACCACTACGTTGCCAACTGGATCTCCATCCACTCACTAGCGCCCTCTCATAATTCCAAAACAGGTACACTTCTCAGGAGTTCAATACTCTTAATCAATAGTTCCTACAGGAAGAGCAGGAATACTTAGCTTCCCAGTGTTCCATTCTCAAAGCGCCACTAGACAAGTCTAGCTCACTAGACTATGATTCTGAAGCCGACATCTCCTTTTATGAAGGAGGTGAATAATCCTTGACGTCCTCAAATACGTCATTTAATAACTTACCTACTAAATAGGAACTTTTAACAACCACTATAAAGGAATCACCCTTTAATAAGATTTCCTACTAGGAAAAATTTAATCAGAATTAATAAGATTCCTAATTAATAAATTAATCATTATTAAATATGTGTGCTCATAGAGATGCTGACATGAAAGACAAAGCTTCAACAGATATCAGAGCTTAACCTGAATTCTACATTTCTGCCTCTGACAAAGCTTACAACAAACTATTCATGGAAGCCAATAGTGGAACCAAAGTCTCAGCCAAAACTCTCTTCCAAGCCTTAGAGCTTAAAGAGCAAATTGTCTCTCAAAGAATTCAATCAGTAACTCAAGGTTTATCTAACCTCGTTGCCTACTACCTCGAACAAGTCGAGGATATGTTAGATTGAGACACCAAGGCTCAACATACAATAGCCAACCACAAAGTCACCCCTAAGGAAATAAGAACCTTCTTGTGACCATTGACAAGCTCAGATCTTATAACTAAGAAGTCATAATGTAATGTAACACAGACTAAGGCCTCATGCTCAACACAAACATTATCAGATTTAAAACCCCCTGGAATTTCTCTAAGAACCTCTCAAGCGATCTCATCTTCTTCATGAAAGAAAACTTTAAATCTTATATTTCCCTCGGTCTTATTAAATTCTCAGTCAAAATCTTATAAGTCTAATCACCCATTAAATAAAAACATATAAATGACGATTAAGTCACAATCCTAAGACAAGGCCAGAGAAGACAGAACTAAAACTATAGTTCTAACAAGGGTAGAAGAATGAAAAACAAAAGAAGACAACAAAGAAAACCCAATAGAAATTACAATAGAAAGAGAAGAAACAACCAAAGGAACTGAGTTCCTTCATAATTGATATGCTCAGGTGGTCTTGAACCCTCGATGCGAGTTAATTATTATTAGTCAGTAACTTTAGGTAAGTTAATTATTATTATTATTATTATTATTATTATTATTATTATTATTGAATTCATTATTGCTTCCAAATTTATCATACTTTAATGATGTAAAACAATGAATTCATCAGTGAGACCTAAATCATCAGAGAGGATAAGAGAGCTATTGCTTGAGTAACTAATCTAAAGTAAGTATTAATATTCTTTAAGAAGACTATTCTGATTTATAAACATTTTGTTTATCTTTTAAATAAGTCTGTGTGGTCTAATTAGAAAAGGTAAAGCCACTATAGTGCATCTTAGAAGCATTTTAACTATTATAAGTTGATGCCACATTAAAAGTAGAGGAGCATCTCCTTGTAAGGAGCTCATCAACTATAGCTCAAAATACAATAGAAAGATATGTGCAAGCTCCTGGAAAAACTGTACAAGGCGGTCTGAAAAACAAAGATTCTCACATATCTCTACTTTTGGGAAATTGTCAAACCCAGATATTCCATTTCCCTCATTTTCTAACAGAGATTTGAGTGGTTCCCTTGCTCGCTATGATTTGAAATATTTCTCGGGATTTCAATAGCAATAAAAAATTTAACACTATGCAGTATAAATCAAAAGATTTTGTCAACTAATCAGATGGGTAAATAAAGGACCTGCTTAAGTTGTAAGGAGAGAATGAGATTGTAATTAGCGTTAACATCATGAGGCATACTATTATATATAAGTTGCTTTATCAACCTAGAAATTTTATAAAATTATCAGAATATTTTTTGAAAGTACTAAAGTTTAACATATGATATTAACTTATCAATGTACTTACACTAACTACCCAAGCAATGATAAAAAGCATCAATCTTCCTAATGTATTGTATATAATAGAGTTTTTCAAAATTTGAAGACCTGGTTTATGAAGTGGGAAAAAATGTTAAATAAATAACTCTGTAAAGCTAAAAATTGCATTGTAATTTTATATGATTTAAGTGATAATTGATATAATGAAACAAACACAAATGATATGATGATTTTTATATAAAATCACTATGGCTATCATAATAATTATTTTTTTCATTTTTATATAACTATTACACGCAATTTTCACATTCTTTTATATAAATTAGTTGTATTTTAGCATTTTCTCATCAAAAATTGAGAATGTCTGTTATTAAAATTCTAAAGATCTATTAACTTAGAGAATATATCTACTTAAAATAACTGCCATCTAATTTTTTAAAAATTCAAGCTGTATACAGAACACTTTGGCATTAAATTAAACAAATTTAGTTCAATATAACAATACTTATGCAACAATGGCCCCGACTTATCATTTCTTAGACAGTGTTATCTCATTCAATAATTAATATAATTCATTTAATATAAAATACTATTAAAAAATACAAAATTAATCTTTAGATAATTAACAGTTAAATAAGTCATAGGAGGCAATTAGAATATCATAAGTTAACAATATAAAAACCGAAGATTGATTAATTAATTCTGAATGTTTTTAATTAAGTAGCATTCTAAATAAAAAAGCTAAATATGATAATTTTACAGTAATCTTAAAGTTTTTTCTTTTCATTTTTCTGCGAATTTTTAGATCTATTGTATTTATAAAAAAAGATATTGCAATCATCTTGTATGTTTTCATCGTGATATTTTAAGAGTTGTTGTTGTAAATTTTTATTGTTGTATTTTAAATTTTTGTTTGATTTTAAATTAACTAGATAAAACAAATTTAAATCTTATTGTAATATCCTATAATATTATTAAAACATTAAATATTATAAATTTTACAGTTTATAAATAAAATGAATGCGTCTATATCTTAGTAGCTTATTTGTTATTTAAAATGATTATTAACTGTCACTGTTATCAAGCATTAATTTTCCAAAGTTGATTGCACCTACTAATAAAAGTCTATGCTGTTGCTTTTAACATCTTATTTACATATACAAACGCTTCTTTAATATAAATGATTCATTTATGGTAATCATATATTTCAAGAAGTCCATTTATGTTAATTGATGTTTTGGATTCTGCCTGAGATACCCGCATGTATAATCTTTATAGTTGATAGAATTTATTAATCTATTAAGCTAACGTCGTCAGCAATCAGAGGTATGAATGAATTCTGTAGTTTCAAGTTTAGTCGCATCATCAACAACTACTACCTCCTCCTCTATTGATTTAGTGTAAACTTTATTATTATTATTATTATTATTATTATTATTATTATTATTATTATTATTATTATTATTATTATTATTATTATTATTATTATTATTATTATTATTATTATTATTATTATTATTATTATTATTATTATTATTATTATTATTATGAATTAAAATGCATATTCAATTTATAATTATTTATATTACTGCATTGTTTAATCTGATTGTTATGAATATATTTAAGTTAATGTTTTAAAGTTGTAAGGGATTTGAATAAGGTATTTATTCTGCCATATTTATCATTAACGAAGTTATATTCAATATAATACCTAAGGATAAAATAGAAGAATCTCTTGGCAAATATCAAAATTCTTACGCATTTATAAAATTTAATTACTTAAATTTTGAGCTTATATCATTTGTAATTTAAGAATTATTATTTCAAATTAGTTTTAAAGTTGAAATATAGGTTTTCTATATAAATATTTCTCAAAATCATTAAGCTTTATATTAAGTAACAGCTGTAAATGATATTACTACATCATCAACTATGATTAAAAAAACAGAAAAAAACAAAAACTTATTATTATTAATATATTAAGAAATAATTGCTGATTGCTTATAGAGAAGTAACTTAATAATTCAAAGAAAATAAGTCAGGAAAATTTATATAAAATAAAAAACGGTTTAGTTTTTTAATCAACCTTTTGAAATCGTTCAGATGATTATTATATTAGAAAGTTAATTGCTGAGTGAGGTACCAATCTCATTCAGGGCTTTCTAATAGAGCTTTCTGCTACACTATGGCCTGCTGAGGGTAGGCAGGGAGTTGCCGGAATCATCGCATTAGGGGCCAGTCGGCGGGGTTCAATCTGCCAGTTCCTAAACTCCTCGAGTTGACTGTACATTAAGGATTTTCCTGCATATATAAGCTACTTGGCATGAGACTAGCTTCCTAGGAAATAGGGAACAGGATGAAGGTGGTGCTCAACCTTCAGCAGTGAGAAGATGAAAGCCAGAGAAGTCAACGATAAGGTATTTTCTCCCACACCAGGTTAGGGTGCTGAAGCTACCACAGCGAAAAGACAGAGACTAAAATCTCAGCAGCGGTGGACTGGTAAGAGTTTTCACCAACCTCTCCTTAATTGTTTACAGGAAGCAGATCTCTGCGAGCTCTGCAAGGGTACTCCCCACTGGATAAGGTAGAAATACCACCAGTATAGAGGCTCTTACTCAACTGCATCTTGGTTTAGAGTGATTAGGAATGGGGAGCGGGTCGGTTTTTCAGAGTTTTTTTGTCTTCAAGACTGCTACGTCACGGATTGACAAGTCGACTCACTCAGATACGTTACGTCACGACTAAGATTGATGGCTTG
The DNA here is from genome assembly GCA_000711775.1 of Oxytricha trifallax. Classification (NCBI taxonomy): domain Eukaryota; phylum Ciliophora; class Spirotrichea; order Sporadotrichida; family Oxytrichidae; genus Oxytricha; species Oxytricha trifallax. The sequence goes on along the minus strand of ARYC01004432.1, from coordinate 29,165 downwards.
ATTTTATAATTAAGCAGTGATATGTTAAATTTAATTTTGAGATTACTCATTTACTACTAATCGTTAAGATATTCATTTTTAAAAAGCTGGAAGAAATTTATAAAATATATTTTAAACAAACTTAAAATGCTTTATAAATTAAATATGAATTATTGAATGCGATATAAATTTATATCAAAGTGATATTGAATTTCAAATATCATAATAAATATTTTAAATAACCACAAATTTCACATTTTTTGGAAACCATAGATTAAAATACCTACAAAATTTCTAATAGTTTTTCCAGAAATCATTACAAAATGAAAGAATGTATCGAATTTAAGAAAGATGCATGCAAATTTAAAATGAATTTCATTTTGAAATATCAAATTATTGACTTCAGTTGTCTATTTAAATTTGCAAAAAATTGATTTTATTGTTTATGAATACAATCATATTTTACATTTCTTTGGAAGCCAAAAAATATTAGGAATTTCTTCATACTCAATAATATCATGCTTTAGATAAATAGGTTAGACTTTATAGATAAAATCTTTGAAAATTAACTGTAACCATTTCATTCTTAAATTATTTAATGTATAATAATAACATATAAATGGAAGTAAAAACAAGGGAAAATTTTCTAAAACACATATTGAGGCATCTCATTCAGTCGTTTGAGAAATAAATTTTGCAGGTAAAACTTCCAGGTGCAATATAATCTGGAGTTACACAAAAAAGTACTTCTAAAAAATCTAATGCTATCTTTAATAATTTATGCCCTTATTTAATATACATATATTAGTAATAAATAATACTGATTAAAATTTAATATATCTGGAATTAATTTTGATCTCTAGATTATTAATTCTTAATTTCCTTAAGTGATTTACTACTACTAACATATAAATGTTCAACTTGCTTATTTATTTAACTTGCTTTAATAAATTTAAAAGGGCTGATTGAAAGAAGAGTAATTTGTTAAAATGAGTATCAAAGGCATTTTAATAAATTGTTTAGACACAATAAACTAAAACAAATATATTTACTGGAATTATTAATTTGATGTAATAGTAAAAAATGTACAAGATAGAATTAAAAATATATAATCAAGAAATAAGAAATAAAATATAATAAAATATAATTCTCTAATAATAAAAAATAAAACTAAAAAAAATAAAATGGCATTGTAATATTATATTTAAAAATAAATATGAAGAATTTAATTTGAAAAATATAGATTATTATAAGAAATTAAGATAAAAAATAAAAATATAAAAGATTTAAGTATATCTTATATATTCTCACTTATAGATTATTAATATAGAGTAATTATAATTAATTTATAATTAAAAGAAAGTTAAAATAATATAATAATCAAAACTAAATATAATAAAAGTATTATTTAATTAGTAAATAGCAACTGCAATAACTAAAGGCTATTAGCATAACTTTAACCAATTAATAAGATGAAGAAATATCAAATAAAATAAAGGATAAGTATTTGAAAATGATATAAAAATAGAATTGAAATTTGCTTTCAAAAATTAAAAAATGGCAATATTCTAAAAACTTTAACATTAAGTTTAAATTAAATGTATCATTTAATGAGTCATAGTAATTATTTGCTAGTAATATTACAAGAGTAGAAGTTATTTTAGATCCCCTTATATATAAAAGTCTAAACCTTCGAAAAATTACCAGTATTGACCACATCTTATTGCATAAAAAATATGGTCACATAAGGTGGTCTAGTTAGGTAAAAATATTGTTTTAATCTTTACCAGATAATTTTACTTTAGGCAACACAGTAGGTCTATTTTAATTGTGTTGAAGCATTGTGAAAATTTTTATAGACTTACATATAATAATTGCAAAAAAATTTTGTAATTTTATCAAGTGATTGGAAATATTATATATAGAATATAAATTAAAGTCATATCAAACAATCATAAAATATACTTAAATTACATATATCTGTAAACTAATCTGAGATCAAGTGTGTGAAAACACTATACATTAAAGCCTTATAAATAATTATAGCTATTTAAAGCAAAAGGAATTTCATTTTCATAATTAAATTATTGTTTCTTCCCATCTCAGGGAACACTGCATGGTATTGTAAATCTATTAAAAATGTTAATGAAAAATTGATAATAATAAAGGCTGACAATTTTATCAGCTCCTACTTATTTAAGCCTCATTACAGAAATGCATTTTGTAGTCCACCACTAAAACTTAGATCTTGACAAACTCAAACTTATTGGGTGACGATAAGATGAAATAAGCCATAGAGAATCGAAACCTCAAAACTCTTTAATGAGTTTTATATGTTTTTTTATCGATATGGGTGTGTATGAGACTCCAACTATTTTATGCACAATTCATTTCTTTTTTATAATGACTTTTTACAAATTTCAACTCTTTGGACGTTCAAGGTTTGGAGGACAAATTTTATTGTAGTATTCTAAACCCCAAACCTTTCAGTAGTTTGATTGAATTTTTGATTGATAAAAAATTGAATTTTTGATTGATAAAAGTAGACTATTAGTGCAGACTTTATTAGGGTTTTAATAAGGTTATTGTAGGGGTTTAATGTTTAAATGTTAGTAATTTAAGTTAGTATAACAAGCGAGTTTTTAAGATATTTCACACAAACATAAGCTTAGAGTCATGTGGCATTTCTCTGAATTTTATCTTCCTAAGTTGATGTTTGATTGTTTCTATTGTTTGTTAATTCTCTTAGCTTGGCTTGATAATAGTTGAGTATGCAAATTCTCTGAGACCTCCATTTATTTTATTTTTATCGAGATATTGTTTGATTCTCTGCTTAAAATATCTCTCACCCCTGCAGCTAAAGTAATCGTTTCTTGGCATGTCGCTCTATATTATTATTACTGCTAGAGCCCAGATATCCCATTAGTTGTCTCCATCTCTCCAATCCTCTCTCTCTGGGAAATATCCAGGAGTTCCGTATAGATTTCCTTATTCAGAGGCTTGCACTCTTTGAGCTCTGTTGAAGTCAATAATATAAACTCTAAGAGGCTGAAAGTTCATCATGATATTCTCTGGCTTTAAGTCCTATGAACATAACCTAGCTTGTAAAACTCTTCTATCCCCTCAACTATCTGCTATACTATCTAGCTAATTGATCTCTGACATCTATTGTCAGATAAGAATTTTCTGTAAGTCATTTCAAGTAGAGGAAGCCTGAAGGCTACATTATCTTTACCAAGTAAACTAGCATCAAGCTAGATGATATGCCTGCACTCATTTAACTTTGCCTTTTAAAGAGCATAATACTCATTAGCAAATTCCATTTAAATCATGTCATCATCAAGTAAGTAATTGAAAGGATATATCTTGTAAGCATATTAGTCATCAGTAATGACTCTTTTCTCTATTTTATCTTCAAGAGTGAGGTAGCTTTCTAGGCAAGAATCTAAGTCAATAATTTTTAGCATAGGAACCTTCATTGCCTCTATTTTAACCATGATTTTATTGATCTCAGAGACTGGAAAGTTCTTGACTGCTTTCTTCATTTTTACTTACTTCTAGACTTCAACTCTAAGAGACTCCACTGGGTTTCTTGATCTTCTCTTTTAGAGGAATCTATTCCCTGTAGGTTCATGAATAAAGACAAAACTTTAATTGTGCTTTTTCTTTAAGTGCACTTTGAGGTCTCTAGTATGAGAATATGGCTTCTCACAGAACTCACAGACATACTTCCCATCTTTCTTTTAATGCTTGAGATATAACCTTGGCATATCGTTGTGTATATCTCTCAAGTGTCTCTTATAAGTTGACTTGTAAGGGAAAACTTTATTGCATTCTTTGCATTAATAGTCAACTTTGGCTGGTATTTATTAATGCTCTATGGCGGGTTGTTTAACCTCCTCCTCAATTTGCACAGCTTCTATTATGACCTACTACTTAACCTACTACTTAACTTATATTTAAATCTCAAAGCTAGACTGGTCTAAGGTGTCATAAGTAGGCTCCCACTGATTACAAGCGTCTCTAGTCTCTACTTTTCTTGGATGCTGGAATCATTAATTTATGAACCTGTTGAAAATGCTTTTTTTCTATAATGGTATGTATATTTTTATTTTATATGAATTTCACTAATGTTAAATTAGTGAAATGCATTTCATTAATTTTTTATTAGTGAAATTCATATATATTTTAATATTTATTTTAATATAAAATGCTATAATGATAATAACAATAATGAAATATATATTATTATACAATGTCCATTAATAGGACACTCTCAAACTCAAATTATAAATTTTCACATTTTAATATATTTTAAAAAATAACTTAATTAAATTTATAACGATTGATAAGAGCTCATAAAGAATTATATTAGTTCTATATCGATTTTTAGAACTTCTTTCTATAACAAAGAGAGAGATTATTAGGTACTCATAATAATCAATATTTGTGGATGAAATATTTTTATATTATAACATTAAGGATTCTATATAGTCTATTTGAAATTAAGTATAATTCTAAATAGATAAATAGCTAATTCTATATAGATTATGAGGATTCCTCAATTTCATTTTGATAAATTACCTAATTAATTTTAGCATTATAATGAACTACGAATCAATTAAAAAAATTAGCTTTAATTAGAACATATTATTATATAATATTAGTTAAATTATTATAAGTATATTATTAAATTATAAAGTTAATTGCTAGGTGGTACTAACCACTTGGGACTTTCTGATAGAGCTTTCTACTACACTAAGGCCTATCGAGGGCAGGTAGGGGGTTGCTGGGCGCAACGCATGAGGGACCAGTCGGCGGGGTTTAATCCGTCAGCGTACACTCTTAGAGTGAGCTGGATCCTAGGATTTCCCTGCAAATGATGAGTTACCTGGCTTGAGTTCAGTTTCCTAGGTAATAGGGAGCAGGATGAAGGTACGCTCTGCCTCCAAAAGTGAGAAGACGAAAACCATTGAAGCCAACGATAAGGATTTTTCTCCCACACCGGGTTAGGGTGCTGAAGCTACCACAGCGAAAGGATAGGGATTACGTTTCCCAGCAGCGGTGGGACCGGTAAGCGTTTTTCTCCATCTTCTGTTTTCTAGTTGGATCTCACGAGCTCTGTCCCCCAGGTATAAACTGGGGTGACATCTTGATTTTGGGAGAAGACTAGGTAATAGCGAGAATGGTTTTTCCGGAGTTTTCTACTTCATGACTACCACGTCACGAAATTTTCCAAGTCAACTCACTCAGATACGTCTACGTCACGGATTAGATTGATGGTTTGATTTTAGTATTAAACAGTGATATGTTAAATTTATTTGATTTTAATCATTAAACATTATAAGTATGATATTATATATAAGTAAGGTCTTTAAATCAAACTTCCCAACCATCATGACAAATGTTTATAATTTTCTAAATACATCAAAAAGTTAATCTGGGTTTGAAAAACACATTATAAGTCTACTTGAACTAAAAACATCTCAAAAATTTGTAATCGATTTTAGAATCGATTAATGATAACTTATATTGGTTTGATCCAAGTAATGCCGCTCTTCTTAACAGGTTAGCGCTCATTTTAGTTTGCTGATATATTTTATTTAGGTCGAATTCATTGAAAAATTGAAATATTAAATATTCAGACAAATACACAAACCTAATATTTTTATATAGTTTATAATAAAATTTTATAAATTAAATTATTTGATGATTAAAATGGTTTGGTTGTGATGGAGTGGATTTGCTCCTTGATTAGGTGAAGCTGAAGATGTGTGGGCTTTGTAGTCCAATGCTATATTTTGTTTTGGTTTATTCCCCGATTAGAAGACATGCATAAATGCTGTCAAAATTTTAAGTATTTTAATTTGCGGAGTGAGTCACGAAATTTTATTTTTTTTGCGAGTCACTCCGCTTTTATTATTTTATTTATATATGTCTTTCTTCTTTTTATTGATAATTTTTTCACAAATATAATTTGCGGTTTCTACTAAAAAAACATAATTAATTTAGGAATATATTATGTTACTATAAAAAGTAACAACCTTAAAATCTCTATATAATAGTATAAAAAAATGTGACACATAAATATCGTAATAAGTTTTAGTAGAAACCGCAAATTATATTTGTGAAAAAATTATCAATAAAAAGAAGAAAGACATATATAAATAAAATAATAAAAGCGGAGTGACTCGCAAAAAAAATAAAATTTCGTGACTCACTCCGCAAATTAAAATACTTAAAATTTTGACAGCATTTATGCATGTCTTCTAATCGGGGAATAAACCAAAACAAAATATAGCATTGGACTACAAAGCCCACACATCTTCAGCTTCACCTAATCAAGGAGCAAATCCACTCCATCACAACCAAACCATTTTAATCATCAAATAATTTAATTTATAAAATTTTATTATAAACTATATAAAAATATTAGGTTTGTGTATTTGTCTGAATATTTAATATTTCAATTTTTCAATGAATTCGACCTAATTATATTAATGATAATATCTACCTAGGTATACTATGATAATTGAGAATTAGATAGTCTGGTAAATTCTTTGCTGTGAGGTAAGAAATTAAACTTACCATAAAAGACTGCAAGTTTACATATTTTATGAGAATTTTATAAATTTTAGTAAATTAAAATACTCCTAATGAAGTTTTGTTTCTCTAGGAGGTCCTCCAAATCAAGTTTGAACTTAATTTGGAGGACCTCCTAAAATAATTAAAAATTATTAGGAGAAATTTAATGGAGATAGTTTGATAAAAATGGAAATCAATCTGTGAAACTTGGAACATGTTTTTCAATGCTCCTTAGCATATATTTTCAAGGTTGACCTCCAGTAGGTCTTCCCTATTTAGTAGTAAGATTTCAATAAACTTAGAATGGATATCCATAATTTTAAATTTCACTAACATTTCTTGAAAGAGGAAGCAAGATGGAGTCTATGAATGATGCAATGAAGAGAATTTAATCTCAATATTTAATAGGAAAATTTCGAAGTAATGAGGACTTCTACAGATGCTTGGTATAGCAAGGTAAGCTCTTAATTAAGATTAATACATCCATTATAGTTGGACTCTTCTTGCCAACTTAGGAGGGAACTAAAATCTCATTCTTAAAAGCCTTACTAAGTGAGGAGAAAAAAGCTTTTAAGTCTAATGAAATTAGGATGATAGAGATGCCTAACTAACCTGAAATCTCTGTAACTAATCTTTATGATGATGCTATGAGTGATCCGGACGTAGCTCTCTACCTTCCATCAAAGCTACAGCTCTCTAATAAGTTCCCAGAGAGAAACTTCTTCTTTGGTGTACTTGCAACTCTATAACCTGAGTACTTAAATGAAGTTATTAAAGAAGCTCATAAAAAACGCTACAGCATCTCTCCTGAAGAAAAAGAGAAACAAGGTATTAAAATAAGTGACACCTGGCTGTAGGAACTTCAAAAGCATCCTTTCATCTCAAGTAAGCTTAGTCTTCTAACTTTATAGAAAAACCTGGTACTGCTATATACTTGATGAAAGAGCGCAGCAAATTAAACAGAGAGAGAAAGTCTTAAGTAAAGTATGAATTGAGTAAGAGACTCTTCAAAGATTTTTAAAAGCCAGACGAGATGAACATAGATGCAGGAGCTGGCACTAAGAGAAGAAACATGGGTCCAAGCAAGCTTTTAGAGGAAGAAAAGAAAGAGAAGCCAAATTCCTTTCGGGCAAATTTAATATGTGAACTTATTCATTCGTTTAAATCTAAAACTTATTTATATACACAAAATCTCCCTTCTTTTGCGCATACTTTAGCTTTATCATCGCTGACTTTCTTAGTAGCACTCTTAATAAAATTGCTGTATCTATCTTTAGATCGTGCATCAGTGGTAGAGTAGCATTTTCTTGTAGTGGCCTTTTAATAGGCCCCAATATCATTCAATTCTATTGATTTTAGGACTGTAGAAACATTTAATACAGGTGTTATGTTTAGTCTTTCATATTCCTTCCTTGTGTCTTTAGTTTTATGAACTGATAAGTTATCTATGAACAGAATGATCTCTTAGTCAGCGTATTTGTCTCTGAGTTATTGCAGGAACTTAATATATTATTCAGTCTTTATAGAACAAGAGTGAATAACATAAGTCTCAAGGCCACTATCTTCGCTTATTCCACCAAGAATAGCATGAGTTTAAACCTTAACCTTTTAATCATATACTTCTATGTTGCTATATCTCTTATACCAATACCTTGATTATTTTGATGGTATTAAATGTAATACAGCTTCATCAGAGTGTATAAACTTTATATTATGCTCTTAAGACCTCTGCATTTAATCGAATATATAATTTAAATTAGTCTTATAAAATGAAACATTAAAGTCAATCACTCTCTTAATGCGATTGACTGTCTTGTAAGATATTCCGTTCTATCTATATATGTAAGCTATCGATTAAGCATATATGTGAAGCTCAGGAAATTGGAGATGAAACATCAGAGCCCTCTATAAAAAAGAGAAATGAGCCAGTATTTAAGAAACTTATCATAAATTATATAATCAATATGATGCTGTTAAAACTTTAAGGGTTTCTAAGCTTAGAAATAAGATTCTATCACTTTAAATTTAATGCTAATAGACAGTGAGACCTCACAAATGCTGGAGATTTATAGAGTATCCTTGCTATAGATGTATAATTCAGATCAGGCTTGATTTATTCATTAAATTCATCACATCCATATCGCAACTTAAAAAATAAATCTATAAACTCAAAATTATAAACTGACCCAAAACCTCGCATATACTCACTTATATTAATAATATTTAAAAATTGAACCCCTATATAAACCCTAATATAGTATGCACTAATAATCTACTTTTATCAATCAAAAACTCAAAAAAATTACTGAAAGAGTTTTGGGTTTTTAATTGACGGGCGCTATTTAATTAGTTGGAATAAATGTTCAAACAATCTCAAACAAATGACAAATATTTATAATCCTAGAATTATTGTGTATGAGACTCAAACTAATTTATGCACAATTGATTTTATTATTTTATAATAATAAAATTTGATGTTTGAAACCTGCACGGCAAAGAAACACAACTTGGTAATTTCATCTGCTATGTCATATCATAAAAGTTTTTACTTCTACAATTCTAGCATAAAGTATCAGAACAAGTCTTAAACATCAAGTTGTGATACATATTTGCGTGAATTTTGGCTCATCGATTGCAAAAACGACCAAAAGATCTCCAAATTCATTGAGAAAATTAAGATTTACGTATAATAAATTGCATTTTTGCATCAATATTTTTAGTTTGCTTAGATATTCCATTCAAAGTCTTTATTTAATGATTTCATTTTCTGAAAAATGTAGACTCGAGATTAATTTATATTTTCCCTGTCAAATTTACGAAAAATAATCTAATGGAGAGTAGTAGAATGTATTTTACGTATTTCAACTCTTTGGACGTTCAATGATTGGAGTTCAAATTTTATTCTTGTATTTCAGAATGAAATTTAATTAGTGGGAATATGTTTTCAAACTATCATATGCAAATGACAAATTTATTTTATTCTTGAATTAAAATTTTGATATGTTGTGGATTAATGTTTCCTCGTTGTTTATGTAAATTTTGCTTCCTATTTTAATTGTGGTTTTTTTAGTTATTTTATATGATTCAAATTTCTACTTATATAGACTCTTAAGAAATTTATTTTATCAATTTATATATATTGAATTTTATATTAACTTGAATTCTCTATAAGTTTTATTTAGTTTTACTAAAATAGTCAATATCTTCATAATTTCGATTTCTAAATTTGAAATTTTTTAAATTTCATAATTAATATACTCTCAATATTGTTTAGTTTTATTTTGAGGTCCTTCATATTAAGTTTCTACTTAATTAGGAGCATAATTAATTTTTTACTTTAAATTAAATTGCTTATTACATGGTTTTGAACATAATTATTACCTCCTTATTAAATATAAACATTATTAGGAGGTCTTCCTAATTAAATTAATGATTAATTAGGTGCTATTTCATTAGAACTTATTGTCAAAAATGTATATCTATAAATAAAACTTGTTTAAAACTTCAATATCTCTCTAAATAATATACATTTTAATTGACCTCCTAAAAGATACCTATATTTAGTATGTGATTTATTAATTATCGATAGAGTATTAAACAAAAAGGGAAAATGAGATAATTTCAAAAATAAAATATATTCTTTCATATTTAAACTGTAATGTTTTTGTTACTAACTAATTTAATCTTAAATTATAAATTTAATAAAAATGGATTGGAACGAAGTCAAGTCAAACTCAAGAAGAAAAAGAAGTCAAAGCTAGATAACGACGGCATTTTTTTGATGGTGCTTCCGGTAATCATTTGATTGCTGTTCAAGTGAATCAGACTGGTGCTGCCCATGTTATTCAATCAACTAATAAGCAAGCTAGTGCCATCGCAGATTTCGACTATTATAGAGATGATGACTGAGAAGAAATTAATTACGAAAAAGTTTCTATAGATTGCGCAAAGGCAGTTCAAAAGGCAAGATTAGAGAAGGAGATGACTCAAGCTTAACTCGCGAAGGCTGTGAATGAGAAGACTGGAACTATTTTTGACATTGAATCAGTTGAAGCAGCTTACAACCCAGATGTAGTCAACAGGGTGGCCATAAGAAGAAGAGACCAAATCATTTCTGAAAGAACTCAATAAAGGAAGAACCCAATTGAGGTCTTGCTGATGTTACTTATAAGTGTATGCATTTGTCTTTTATAAGTAATTAAAATTAGTTAGTAACTAAAACACTACAGTTAAAATATGAAAGAATATATTTATGATTTTTAAAATTATCTCATTTTCCCTTTTTGTTTGATTCTTTATCGATATTAATTCAGAAATGTATTATTTTAAGTTTGACATACATCTTGACTCATTGGATCTCAAATTTATTTGTAAAATAGATAAAATATTTTCTTTAAAATCTCTTATTTCGCACATATTCGGAATATTTTGTCTATTTTTACCTGAAAACTTTGCTAGAACTATATAAAATAAGCTCTGAGAGGTTTTTTTAACTCTATATTATAGTATAAAGAAGAAGTAATTTTTTACAATGCCTTAATTATTCAAAATGAAATCTGCTAAAATGTCAAAAATTTTTAATCAATAAAATATTAGGTTTCTTAAATATGATTGATAAAATTGATCATTAATGAAAAAGTTGAAAAACATTTGAAAGCATGTTATAAATTTTAGCAATACCCTAAAAATTTTATATACATATATCAAAGCATCTATACACAAAGGCATTAAAGAATTTTTTTTAATATTAAAAATCAGAATGCAATTGATATTTCATATCACAATGAAACTCTTATCCCAAATATTACTCATATCAATCAAAACACATATAAACTCATGAAGGGGTTTTGAGATTTTGAATGACAAAGGTCCAAAATCTTGCCTTCGTAGAAATGAAAATTTTATCAAATAATAGCCAATAATAATTTTATATTTAAATCTATATTTAAAATGAATACCATATCATGTTTCTATCAATCAATTTTTTCAACTAAAGCGTTTATAGTAAAATAAGAGTGATTGTTAATTTGAAAAGAGATTTAAGAGTAGATTCAGTCTTAGTTTCCTGTGAGTTGTTGTCTTATTGTCACCATTTACAGTATTTCCATCATCACAAACCACTTTTTCTTTCTTTGTCAAACTGCCAGAAATATTCGCGTTCAGAAGTTCTCTGTTTAAGCATCTCTAAGAACCACTTTAAAGTTGCTGCTGCTAAAAGCTCAGCTACAGCTAGGTTTGAGTGTGCTCTGGCCAGGATCCTTAGAGATCAGGAACCTCCATTTTAATTGCTAGAATACTAATGTTTTTAAAAAGTTAATAAAATTAAATCACTCAAAGCCTTAATTAATAGATATCATTTTAAAATTAATAAAAACATCTCTAATAAAATTTCTCTATAAATTAAACCTATTAGTTTAATCAAATATAGTTAAGCATTAAAACTTGAAAAGTTTTAATTTGAGTGATTTAATTTTATTAACTTTTTAAAAACATTAGTATTCTAGCAATTAAAATGGAGGTTCCTGATCTCTAAGGATCCTGGCCAGAGCACACTTAAACCTAGCTGTAGCTGAGCTTTTAGCAGCAGCAACTTTAAAGTGGTTCTTAGAGATGCTTAAACAGAGAACTTCTAAACGCGAATATTTCTGGCAGTTTGACAAAGAAAGAAAAAAGTGGTTTGTGATGATGGAAATACTGTAAATGGTGACAATAAGACAACAACTCACAGGAAACTAAGACTGAATCTACTCTTAAATCTCTTTTCAAATTAACAATCACTCTTATTTTACTATAAACGCTTTATATTTTAATTAATGTATAGAATTTTCATGTTTTATTTTTTTATTTATATATTTACTTCCTATTTTTCCTCTCTAGATGTAGCTTTTTTTTATATGAATTTTAGATAATTATTATTGTTTCTATTCTCTGATTTATTTAAATGTTGTCGAATAATTCACAATAATCTTTCTTTTCATAATTATTTATTCATTTTTTTTATTTGGCAGAACACCTTCATTTTTGATTTACTTAACTATTTACTTTTTTTTTAATTTTCTTCTATATGTTTCATTTAATTATTTTATTTTATTTGAATTTTATTTTATATTATATATATTTATATATAAACCTCAAAACTTATGCTAGCTAAGAAATGAGAAATAAATAAAAAGTTTAATTGGTATCGATAAGTAAGGAAATTTAAAAGGCTGCATTTTTACTTAATATGAGAAGTCTCTTTCATGAAGTATTAAAAAGGAGTTTGATAAAGTTCTGCCCAATTTAGATTTTTCTTCCATAGTTATTTCATTGTCAAGACTAATCCTTAAACAATATTGATTACTTATGAAAACAAAATCCAGTAGGTTTTGTGGTTACTTTTTTTAAAATTTCAACTTTAGTAAAAAAACCTTCTATTAGAGGGTCTAAAATCCTATTTGGATACTATCATCCAAAGTATATCTTGACACTCCTAAACTATGGGACTGCGATTTTTGAAAATTCGTGCCTTTGCATTTCACTCTCATTCCAATGCACATTCTAAATCCTTATGTGTTTGATGTTATCAGAATAAGGTTGATTTAGCTATAAGGACCTTGGATTATTTGATTCTTTATAAAAGCCATTTTTCAATGAGTCCTGACCTGAAATTCACTTAAAAGTTCCATGGCGGGTCTACTATTTATTCCAAGCTTACTTTTATCATTCTATAATGATTTTATATGCATAAACTATAAAATGGAATGAATTGCTGCTTGTTGCGATTTAAATCTACCGGATAAATGGAGAAGAGGGGTTTTCAATATAGTAAATTTGAAGAATCCAGTGGTGTATTTTTAAATATACCTATTAAGTTTCAATTCCAGTAGGTAATACTACAATTTAAACTTGAGAATTCCATGAATCTAGTCCAAGAGCGGGATCAACTCGCTGATTCTTTTCCCATTTAGAACGAAGAACAAAGTCCTAGTAACCAGTTTATATATTGCTAAACATCTTTATTAGAGTTAAACAATGATAAATTCAAATGATTAGTTAGCTCACCTTCTTGAAGTTGGGGATCGGATTTTTGAAAATATTGAAGCCAATTCCAATATTTATGTTGTAGGCAAAGTTGAGGGCATTAAAGGGGAATAAAAGGGAGATCAAGATAGCGCAAAAATCTATAGAGCTTAGAAGTTCCTAAATTTAAAAACTATGATTTGAGTCTTTATTGTAGCAGTAGGATTTTAATGATTATAATAAGACATCTGATTATAAAAACTTTGTTAGAAAGTTCAGAAACAATAACAAAACCAACATGGCTAAGATCATCAGTGAAACCAAGTAAATTCACTCTTAAAATCTTAACCATCATGTCCTAGATCAAGAAATGAATGTAAGCGAATTCTAGACAACGATAAGCTTTGCTAATGAATCAATACAAAGCTCAATGCCCTTACCTTAGCTAGTTGTTAATTATGGATAAATCATTGGTCACGAGCAGCTGGCTAAGCACTTTGAAAATTTAAAATAATCAAATTATTAACTAAAAGCACAGATCCTTCTAGAAATATTGGCCCCACAATACTCAATCGATATGTTCCTTCCTTTAGCACTTTGAGATAACAAATGAACCTCAAGTAAATTTAGAGATATTCTCCTTAATAACAGATCTGATATCAAGCATCTAAAACCTTGAATAAGACTCAAAAGCTCGTATCTTATTAACAGACCTTAGTTACTAAAGCGAACACTGTGTTTAGAACCCCAACCTTATAAAAAATGGTCACTCGACTAACCATCTTATTGGAGGTCCTAAACATATTTCCTCAGATATTAATGCTATTTATATTCTAAAGTTTCCAAAAAATGAAATGAAAACTAACATGTTTGATAATCATTCCATATATCTATAGTTTTATTTTTTGTTCATATCTTTTTATAAGTTAATCTATTTTAATTACATTTAAGATTTTTTTTATAAATTGTAATTTTATCTGAGTTTTATTTTCAATTTTTGCAATTTAAAAGATAATTTATTCAGTGATAGATTTTATTTATATATTAAAATCTCTGAATATCCTATTGGAATTCTTGCTCTAAAATATAATTTAACACTATTTCAAAATATTATTTAGATTCTAAACTAAATTATTAAATAAAACATCTTTTTTTTTATTATATCTTTATAATAATAATACTTATTCAAAATATATCAATAATTTTTCAGTTAATTTTATATAAAGCTAAATTTTTGAATTAAGAATGAATATTTAAATCAGAAATACAAATATTTAAATTAATGTGGGCTCTATTAGGAATAAATAATACAAAAGACATCTACCAGCAAGTTTGAAAATAATATATCCAACCCTAATATGAACTTTTTTTTTATCTTCTTCCCTCAAAATATTTCTTTTCATATAATCTTTGCAGAGGATGAGTTTTGTGTGCATTGCAATAGAAAGTGTGTCGTTAAACCTTATATTAGATTTATTTTATTATTAAGATTAATTAAGACTTCTTAAATGTCTTAAAGTTTTTAAATTAAGGCAACATTCTTTGAAAGGTAAATTTTCAAAATGTAGACAGCGGCCCTGTCAAAGTTACGCTGTCTTAAACATCCACTGGCTCAGTTAGTATTTGCAAAAATGATCCTATATCATTTACTATTACGAGTGTGAAAGAAATCAGGAATTTATAGATTAAGGGCTTTGATTCTAAGAGCAACCAATTTTAAAGGAAGAGAAGTGGTCACTCTCTGCATCTTTGATTCTCAAAATGGCATTAATTTACAATGCTAGTTACCAATAACTTATCGCGTATTGATCTCTGCCACTGCTTCATGATAAACAAAGAAATCTTCAAAATACTCAGATTTATAGCGAAAAGAACTATTTAAGATAGTGAAAACCGAATTAAGACTTAATTAATAAGCGCTCTTTTTAATTAAGAAGTAATAGTAATTTAAATTAAGATTAATCAAAAGCCCGCAAAACTTAAAATGCAAGATCTAAACATCTAGAAGCGAATCAGCTCACAAAACTCAAGCCAAAGTCTACAAGAATTGAGACGAGATACTTCAGTCTCATTAACAAACATCGGAGTTGACCAAGATATAAGCGTTCACTCTACAAAGTAATAAGATCAAGACTCCGATAACAATTAGGACCCTCAAATAGTTCCCGCTCTATCAAAGAGAGGTCGAAAAGCGAAGTACGATGGTGCAGAGCACCCTGACCTCATAGATAAAGCTAAACTTATCTTACCAATTCACAATTATGACATCAGTAAGATCCTCGAGCTGGAAGAATTCAAGCCCCTAATAGGTTCTCGTGATCTCACAAAGTTTGTCAGCAAATTCATTCTCAATAAAACTACACAAAGCTATGCTAAGTCTGTTAAAGATCACAAATCTAAAGACCTCAATGAAATTCAAAGCCAAATCAAGGTCAAATTAAAAGCCTAGTGTGCTGACTAAATACTTAAATAAGACAAGGACATCCTTGATGAGAGAATTGACAACCATAATTCACAGGTAAATTATGGAGCAAAAATTTAATCTGAAATCACATCTCATTACATCAGGGAATTCATGATCTTAAAGCCACATGAGAGGCAGGACTTTATTTGGAAAATATTTAATAGGAACAGCTAAAGTCTTCTAGAATTTCTTTAAAACCTTAAATCAGCTTGCTAAGAAAATTTGTACGAGGATATGTTCAGAAATATTTATGAGCTAAATCAAAGGGCTCAAGTGAGCCTCTAAATTAAGACCCGACTTTTCCTCTCCTCGTTGCTTTACTATTGATACGAAATTATTGAAATTGATGAAACCCTCTTAAAAAGCTCCTTAATTCTTCTTTCCTAACGACCAAATACTGAGCAAGCTCTAGGGTTATCAAATTATATCTTTATAAATGAGCCAGAATGCTTGCAGAGACTTCAGGATGAATTAGCAGACCTTGACAAGGCAAACATCGGTATCATTCCACTAATGATTGGGACTTTTCAGCAGTTCAAGATTGATTCTCAAGCAGTAAGGCTGCTGCCAAACACATTACTATGTCTGAATAAACCATTTATTCAATTTCTAAAAGAAGATTAAGGTTTAAGATTGATTCGTCACATTCCAATTAATGTGGTAGGGGATTTTATTTAAATCTGCTCTCTCTCAAGCGCAACCCAGTATTAAAAACTAGATAACTTTATAAGCACATTAAGCGAAATTTTCGTATCTAAATGGGACTTTATCGACCAGGAAGACTTTATCTCATTCCTTTAATAGATATCTACTGAGCTTAGATTAAGAAATCCTCTTTGGGTCTCTAAATTAGATGAGATATCTGATCTAGGAAAAAATCTTGCGTTCATTTATCAGGAAAAAGGAGTGAGATAGCGAAGGGATATTATTTAGGATTGTCTGAGAGCTGACTTTACAAAGCTTAACTAGCTTTTAAATGTCCCAAATAAGACAAGCGATTTTACAGAGGAGGAAAAGAAACGACTATTGAATTAGTTCAGAAAGTTAAATAAAGAGTCCTAAGCTGTAACTGATTTTTACAGAGACATGTCTTTCAAGGCTTTCCAACAAACTAATCAGTAGATTAGACTACAATAGATACTAGGCTTCAGTTTCCTCACTCTGTAAAAATTGGCGCTTAATTTTTTGACCTGGGAAGATTCGAAATTTAATTTTATAAACTTCGGGGTTGGTAATGGTAAGACATTACTCTGTTCCACCTTGGCAGCTCTTTAGGCTAAGAGTTTGAGAAAAGTAGTATTTGTGATTGGGAAAAATGACCATTTAATACTTTGAGATGAGAAAAGGTTTGAGCCTATGATAACCAGCTTAGCCTTAAATGTTAATGTAAATCAGTATGAAAATAAGACTGGGGTTTACTATTTGACATAGAAACACTTAGAATCTCTGATGGAAAATGAAGAATTTCAATAGTTGTGGAGCAAATCAATCGTTATGATTGACGAGTATGATTGGATTTTCTTTGAAGGAAACGTTAAGTAAATGGAGAACACTCTGAGATTCTTCCATGGAGCTGAACGAGTGGTAGGATTTACTGGCTCAGGATTAACATCAAAAGAATAAAAGTGCCTCTAAATTGCTTTTAAAACACAAGAGGTTATATTTCCAAAATTAAGTAGCATGATTGGAGATAAAAGGATCAAACTGCAATAAGAACTGGTGAAAACTAATCTAGTAGACTTTTGCTAAAGAATTTATAGCATGGCCTTGGATTATTGCAAGCTAACTCCAGTTATCATTGTTGCCCAACAGTCCTATACTTTCATCGAGAACTACTTTCGTAGATTCTAGTAGCTACGATTCTTTCCAATGAAGAACATGAAAGGCACGAAGATAGAAGCTTAGTTTGACTCAATGTTTGCAAGTAAAAATGGTGAGGGCCAATACGGTGTATTTTTGTTGAATGAATAGCAAGGAAGGGGTACTGACTTGAAAACATCTCACGAAATTGAATTTAACGGCGGCTTGTTCTTGATTGTAGCTGATGTCTTTTCAAGTCGATCAACTGAGCAAATTCTAGGGAGGGTTGGGAGATTACACCGCAAAGGCACTTATAAGTAAATAATTTATAAGCAAGGCTCTAAAGAAACCCCAGAGCAAGTTATCCATATGCACCAATAATTCTTAGAGAATGATTTGCATATGAAAATAGCTGCTCTATAGACTGTCCTTGGATACTAGGAATGGTGCTAGCAAGAACTAGAAGTCTAAAGGCCATAATCTAATCAAGCACCATCCTAAGCTACAAAAGCTATTTAAGGCGATAAAAATGATGAAAGTTTGAATGAAACAAGCATGTCTAAATCACTATCAGATCAAGGAAATTTAAAACCAGGAGTAAAAGTTATGAATGAGGAAAACAAGGGGACAATTGAGGCAAGCGATAATTATTCTTTAATAGATTAAAACTCTATTCTCAATGTCCCTTTAATAAAAGACTCAATAGTATGCAATTAAGAAGGTGGAAATAACTAAGTAGATCTTCCCTAAACTTCCATTAAGTTAAAAACACAAAGTCAATCTGGGTCTGAGAAGAAGTCAAGGTAATTAAATTTTAATGTTCTGATTTAAAAGTGTAGGAAGTCATAAAAGATGAGAGACTAAGGCGCCAGTCTCATTAAAAAGAATTCTACTTCTAAATTAGAGAGTTTCGCAGATCACAGTGAATCAATAATCTCCACTGAATCATTAATACAGCCAGCAAAAACAGTTCTCAGCGGACAGTAAGGCGAAGCTAAAAATCGCTATGGAAGAATAACTGGGAAAAGAATATCTGCCCCCATTAAAGTAGATTAAGTTTACAATAAGAGGAAGAGACTTTGATTTCAAATATAAGTAGCTTTGCTAAGAACCATTCTTTTCAAAAGATTGTGCCAAAATTATTTAAATTTGACTCTTAGGATATGATTAATTACTTAAATAATTTATTATAATTACTTGGGCATCAATTAAATTTCATTCCATGAACTCGTTAGGTTAATTTTAAAGAGGTCTTCCTTCATTGTCAATGATGCCACTCTCATGAAGTTTATGCACCAATGCCTAGTAGCCTACCAAGTCGTCGATAGTAGATTTCATACCATTAAACTCATCCCTCATCCTCTTGTTCTCTGAGAGGTACTTTTACTTGCTTCCTCTCATAGCAACTTCTTCTCCCTTCACTTCCTCCAAGTCACCTTTCCTTCTCTTTCTTTGAGATGTCATCTTGATTAAATGAGCAGATCTTCCCTTTTGAACTATAACTTTTGATGAAGCAATATTGTTTACCACTATAGGAGAGCGAGTTGTTAAGGGCTTGAACGAATTCGGGCTTCATATGAACTATTAGATTCTGAGATTAATCTAGCCTCTCTCTTCGCTTTTGCTTTGCCTCAAGAACCATCAAATTTATTCCTTCTTTGTCCAGGGACAAAAGGACATCGCAAATCCACTTCTTATCCAGATGAAGCCAATCGCTTTGGTCTGGAAGATAAGAAAGTAATGAAGGCTTGTTTTTAGCGTAATCAAGAAAATCGTCCGCTGTGAGGCCTTCTATTTAAGGCACAGCCGCCACCATGACTTCACTTCTCTTTAAATACTAAATGTGTTACAAATGTCTTGTCTTACTTCTTTTTCTCCGTTAAGAATGCTTTTGAGGAAGTAGATATTGCAGCATCCTATCTTGGGCAGGTAAGCACCGCATTCCTGCTACAAAAAGTCATGGAGCTCTTTCTTGCTCCCTATTTTCTCCTAAACTTAATGAACGTTTACTGTTGCTAGCTGATTCTGCATTTTTATTTGTTGCTCTTTTTATGAGTTGTAAAATTAGGGGTATCAAAATATTAAACTTTATATTTATTAATTATATTAATTACATTTAGAATTATTAAATAGGGAAAACCCAAATACTTTTACTAAAAGCTCATTACTGTATAGAAGAATCCTCTTCCCCTCATTCATAATAACTTTAGCGCAAAAATGGAAAACTCTATGAGAAACAATTAAAAGTAAACGACTTTAAATAGATTCTTAGGCAAGATAGAATAAGAAGACAGCAGCGACTCCGACTCGAATGATGGTAACGATATTAGCAGCTCGATTACTGAACTTACTTCAAGCTAAAGCTTTAGTGCGATCTCAACAGAGCTCTTAAGCAGCAAGTTTGTTGCCTCAACGCAAGTCAAAATAAAGAAGTGGACAATTTAAGATATCGAAGCGATTGAGAATAAGGCCGCAAATTTTCAAAGAGTGTTGGATTACAGTTGTGTTAAGTACGATCCTAGAAGTTAAGTGTCACTAGTTTAAAACTAAAAGTAGTTTGTAGGGTCCTTATCTATTTAAACCCTGAGCTAGTCAATCTTCGACTGCTGTAATCTTCACCTATAGTTCGTACTAAAGTAAAAGAAGGTTAAGTATGAATAAGACGAACTAGAAAGATAGTTGAAAGTATTTTTGGATACTGACCTACGCTTTAGATGTGAGAGACCTGAAAGTCTTGAGAAGATGATAGAGGGACTGGATTTATCGAGTGATAATGATACAATCAGTAGCTCAGAATAATTATAAGCAAATGATACTCTATCATAGTAAAAAGGGTTGTAAGACAAAATTATAAGACTGTATTAATAAGAGTCCTGTACTTAGAGTTAAATATAACAATGACTAAAAGTATCGAGGTATAGAGTACAGGAGACCCTGAAAAAGCATCTTTTAAAGGATTCTCATGCTAGCGATGGAAGGCAATATGTCAAATCTCGAGTTCCTAAATCCCTTTACGGAATGATAATAGATTTTCTGGCATATAATAGGGAAGTAAAAACCTTATCGCAACTTTAATAGATTTTGGATTAATAGTATGGAATAAAAATATCTATCAGTTATCTTAGCAAAGTTGTTGGCTAGAAGATTGGGCTCTCCTTTAAAAAGGTCTACAGTGTTGATAAGAGGACGAACAGCCAAAAATCATTGCTTCAAAGATAATTTGCAGCACTTAATTATATTGAAATGATGAGATTGGGCTTGAACATCATCAATATCGACGAGAGCAGCATATAGTGGATAAAAAACCCTCGAAAAGGATGGGCATTACGAGGAGTAAAGCGATTCAGCTCTAGTCTGATAAGAATTAAGTAAGTTAGCATTATTGCAGGAACAAGTAGCTAAGGTTAACTGTTTTTTACACTGAATCAAGGACGAAATAATAGTTTTACAGTTTATCATTTCATTCTTTTGCTCATTGAATAGTTAGATAACAATGACCCTGCTTGGAGGCACAATACCATATTAATGCTGGACAATGCAGCATACCACCGGTCTAAGTATTTGCGATCAAAATTTGAGCAACTCCAAATTCCTATAGCGTTTTTGGGGCCTTATTAGTTCGATCTTGCACCAATCGAAACCCTTTTTTCTTTTATCAAAAGTCACAAGCAGGCTTCACGACTCAAGGCAGTAATCGAAAAGTAAATTGTCTATATTGCAATATTCATATAATTTTTATAGGGAAAAAAGTCTAATCTCTGAATTAGCATCGCACTATTCTTCCTTGGATTATTCTTGGGTCTAAAAATCATTTTAAAAAGCCCTTCATAAATCAATGAAATTTTTATATCTTTAGCCGATTTGAGTTTGCAGGAAATTTTCAATGTAACTAGTTTTCGTTGTATATAGATGGGCAAGTATTTTTTATTTATTGGCTTAACTGGTAGTTCATTTATATTAAGTTGGACTTCTAAATATAATTATAAAGCTCAATAAAAATGTTGCCCTATGACTGATTAATTCCTTAAGATAATTAAAACACCATTTGTTCGGCAAGTTTCACTAGCCAGAATCATTGCATTGTATCATTTTATTAATCAATTAATATTTCCATTCATAAAATTTAAGAGTGTTTTTTACAAGTTCTATAATTTACTAATAAATCTCTTTCAAAGGGTGGCTTTTGAATCATTAGATATTTTACAAACAAGAGGCCTTTCATCGGGACCAATAAAAGGTTTCTTAGCAATAAATCATAATGGTACGAAAGTAATCTTTTAAATAAAGAATGAGTTTAGAATCTACATTGCAGTTTTTTATGCTTTAAATTTTGAAAAGAAGTTTCTAAGGCTTCATTAAATCTTGACATGTTTTTATGCTTCAAAAAGAGCTTTAAGTCAATAATCTAATGTAATTTCGAAAATCTTAGAGCATAAATTATTTGTCATGATTTTCTCTACCTCAATTAATCGACAGCCTACTTTTAAAACGTTGCTTTGAAGCTCATCATCGGATCTTTTATTTGTATTTGGAAGCTTTGACTTTATGGAAACCAAAGAAAAGTATTAATTGTAGGCCAATAAGTTTTATTGACACTGTAATCTAAAAAGAAAGTAGGTTTTCTTAAAAAACTTGACTGAAAATCCACAATTAAAAAATGATCCATACTCTTTGTTAATATGAATCGCCCACTTTACTTAAGAAAAATATCATTGCTTTCATTGGCTTCAAGGATCTAAATCTCAATATTGATTATTTTTTTATATGATTATTGAGAGATTAAGGTTTAAAAAACTAAAGAGTCCATCATATTTTTTAGCTTATGTAGGTCTTCGTGAGGTCGGCAAATCTTATATGCGACATTTAAAATTCAATCGATTGTTGTTGCCATTGCTTCCTTCGTTTATTATTGTGATTTTAAAGTTGACCATCCTAAAAAAGAAAAAAAAATAAAAGGGGGTTAAACATCCTTCGCAGTACAAAAGTACCACTAGCATTCGCTTGGATGAGGGGGTTTTACTTACTATTAAAATTGTTAGTTCATTGGTTTTTCTCATTACTTTATTTATCATAGTCCCTAAAACTGAAGCCAATTAGTACTTTAACTCGCAGTGTTTCTACTCAAATTATAAATTTATTGAATTTATTATTCCCTGGAATGAAATCTAAAAAATAACTTACAAAAAAAATATTTCATTTATTATCAAAAATATGAATTTAACTTACAATAGAGCCTTTAATAGTCTAGGTATCTGCTCAAGATGATTTTATTCTTTTTTTAATAATTATCATTAAACTCTGGGTTTGTCAATAAATTTTATATAATTATTTATATTAATATAACAAATTTTTGATTAAAAGCATATATACGCACTGTGGTGTCCTTCCAATAACATGAATATTTAAATTTTAGATGAAGCAATTTAAGCTATAAATCATGTTTGAAGGATTTAATTTTTATAGTTATTTATTTTTTCCTCTAACAATGATCAACAATCATTATTATTACATAGTCTAGCCAACTTGCTTTAGCAACTCCTTAAATCAGAATCCAGCAATCTCAGCAATCCATGACTACCAAATCAATTCTTAGCATTCATAATGGAATTATAAATACCAGCAAAATATCCCAACCTAACTATAATTTTGTCATCTTGATAATTTATCAACTCATCATAATCAAAGCTATTCGTCAGGTCAAGAAAATGCAAATAGTTATGGATTAATATAGACAACTGAGATTAATAGGACTTAATAATAATTATTTACTGGCAATGAAAATTAATTTATTAACAAGAACAAATAATCAGAAGTTAGATTAAAGCAAAATAAAACTAAAAACAAAAAACGACAGTGCCCTGAAAAGAAAAAACGCAAACCTAATAGATTTAATTTCATTAGCTTATCGAGATATTGGAAGAGACTCCAAGAAAACTTCAACTTAACCAACGATCAGATCACTGATTTACAGTTTGAATTCAACAACTACGGGGATTTCAAGAAATGGTACAGAGGTTGCATGGAAAAGATTTACTGCTCAAATGATAAGCGTGACTCCCAGAGCTTTAACCAATAAAAGTAGGAAGATTTGAATGCTGGATGCGAGGTGATTCCTATAAATTAATAAGATAAAATCAAGAAATTTAACAATCAATGCGATCACAATTATAATTAAAATCCTGAAGATAAAAACATAATAGAAGAATCAATATGTACAAATTTATCCTGCCAGAATACTATAAAATAATTAACACAAGAAAATTTATAGCAGAAAGAAAAATATGAGTAAACAATTTAAATCCTTGAAAAAGACAGAGACGAGTGGATGATTAAATATCATTTTTTAGAGGAACAAATTTTGTAAAACTTTGCCGAAACGATCGATTAAAATGAGATTAGGATTAAAAAAATTTAGGAAAATGATTCAAGCGAGGATGAGCTTCCCGATTAAAATATAGATGGTAAACTTACAAACTTTGATACCAATTACTTATTATAGCGTCAGGCTTGGACCAAGAAAAAAATCCAGTAAGTAGTCTAGGATTTAAACAGAGGTAAAAAGTAAAAGAATTAACTGAAATTTTTTGATTGGGGTATGAGACAAACTGTGGATTAATCAATATCCTATTAGGGAGATATCTTGAAGGGCAAGTTATGGGAATAAGTAATATCAGATTGCAAGAAGGGATTAATTGGTAACATATTTGATGTCATTGTAGCCGACGCACCTTGGGATAGCACTGCTATAAATCTCAACTATGAAACACTAACAGATTCTCAGTTCATGGCAAAAATACCGATACACAAATTATAGCAAAATGGTTACCTTTTTCTATGGATTACCAATAAAAAACTTGAAGCAGCACTTCAATACTTGGAGAGAATTGGCTATGAAAGGATTGAAATAATAACATGGATAAAAATCAGCAAGGAAAACTTATTGAGAAACAATATTGGATTTTACTTAAGGCACTTTACTGAATTCTGCTTAGTAGCAAGGAAGAAAGGCCCATTTACAGAGCTTGCTAAGATTTCAAAAACCCACAGAGCACCAAACATTATAGTAGAAAAAGTGACAGAAGCATCAAGAAAGCCAGATTAACTTTACGAGATAATTGAGGAGCTCTGTCCTAATGGCAAATACCTGGAAATATTTGGAAGAGTGCACAATCAAAGACAAAAGTGGGTTACAATTGGAAATGAATCAATCACCAGGAAAAAACCAAAACAAGAAAAAGCAAGACGTAGGCAATAAAAGGAAAATCTTAAACGTATTACTCCCAAAAATCTTTTCATTATATGATTAATTTCTTTTTATTAATTAAGGAAAATATTAATTAAATGAAAGTTCTACTATTCTTATTCTTATTTGGATTAAGGGGTTTTATTATAAACATTATGCAATGAAACATTCTTTTAAGTATTGATACTTAAATTATATAGTTATCATACTAATAAGCATCTTATATAAAATGATAGTTATATTATCATTATTCTCAAATCGAGATTAATTTTCACAAATAATTTAAAGTACTTTAATTTGTTTATATGGTAGTATACTAAATTTATGCACTTTCTATTTTATGTTATTACTATAGCTTATAGCAATATACATAATTTAATTAAATATGTATTTATCTGAGTTAATTATTATTTTAATTAATTTAAACATAACAATAGTAATTGTAGATAGAGGGTAAATATCTTCATATTAGAAAAAGTTATGTGCTGACTCATTTGAGATCTCTCCCTTCAATTCATATTTTTATTGAGAACTAAACTCGTTTAATAGAGTATATATTATATCTATATACTCAAAGATTTGAGTATATAGATATAGAGATACACTCATTTTTATTCACAGTCAACCATTTTATTATTTACTCATTAACTCTTGCTTTACAGTGCTTGTATGAGAATCCATCAACTGGTGTGGCATCGATGATGGAATAAATGTTCTACTGGATGCTCAAGTGAAAGTTTTTAATGTATTGGCAAAATTTTCCAAAGAAATTTCAGAAATTTTAGTGATAGATGATAATATTAGTGTCTATATCAAGTTTCTCATTGAAGAAGAAGCCCAGTTTATGCTTAATGACTTGATACTATGATCGAAAATTTATCATTATTGGAGACACAACTGTTTCAAATTCCAGGGAATGCAGATACAGATAATAGTGAAGAAAACTTATATAGTGTGCTGAATACTACAATTTAAGCTTCTTTCTTATAAAACATAATGAATGTTATTTTAGTTTCGGACGAAGATAAAGCCACTTTCTGGATCCAGAACATTTAAGTAAAGATTTAAAGCAATCTTTGTAAAAGTAAATGTATTTGAAGATCCTTGATAAATAGAGCTCTGTAGTCTGTTTTAATATTGTGATGGTTTGATCAAATTGAATAAATAAAGGTTAATTAGTATTATTTATATTTTAAATTAAAAAGTAGTAAATTTATATGTTCAACAACGTAGAAAATTAAATTATCTAAAGAGTGCTTGTAAATCATAATTTCTGAACCCCATAAGTTGAGGCGAAAAGATATAAGGAAGAGTTAATTGTGAAAGAAAACATAGAAATCACAGACCTCCTTCATGACCTAACAGTAGCACAGGACTCACAACAGTTAGAAATCAAGATCAACTATAAGTTATAGTGAAGGAAAAAGACTTAGGTCGGATGGTAGAGTTAAAATTCTTAATGAATTAAAAAGAAGAGAAATCTTAGAATAGTAGAAATGATAAAAATTTTGACAGTACAAGATATGACAAATTGATAGTAGGAGAAAGTAGATAAAATCAAATTAGAAAGTTATATATGTGTGTCTAATAAATTTAAAATAGAGGAATAAATAAATTCTAATGAAATTGACTTTTAAAGAAAGGGTATCTTTGATTGTCTTTTTAGAATAAAATAGAGTGTAAACAGAAGAAGAAAAAAACTACTACTGAAAGCTAAATTTATTTTTTGAAAATTGCAGATTATTCATATTTAGTTATTATTTTCTCAAACATTTAACATTAAATAATTATTTTACATTTTTTGGGGTTTTCATACATTTTTACTTATATTCCTTTATTTTATAAGCAAGTTTACAAGAAAAATTTGTTAAATTATCGATTATTTTACTAAAATAAAACTCTTAGAAATAATTTAGCTAATTATTACACCATTTATATTAAGCTCCTCTTTAAGTGTCTATTTAATTAAGATATCAATGAACAAAAATTTGAAAGATAATAAATGTGACAAAAATCCTATAACAAATCAATGTAAGCACTCTTGTAGAGTATCCTAAACAGCAAATATAGAAATTGCTTTTGCTTCTTAATTTGAAGACTATTCATTTAATTCTGAATCATTATAAAGTATTGTGAAATAGTAAAGTTTTATAATTTCAACTGCAATTAATAAGAAAAAGAAGAATATTAAAAAAAAGATTTAATTTATAATATCTTTTAGGAGCAATTTGATAGTATTGGTGAAGATGCTAACAAATTTTTGATAAACAAATGAAAGATCTCTGGATAGAATGGAGTTAAATCAAATAAAGACAAGAGCCATTGAGTCGTAGTCTTCAAGACAGAGCAGAATCGTTATTTACGCTTCTGGATAAAAATATTTTAAGCATCTTTAAAAAAGGATTAGTTGTGAATATAGACCATTTTATAAGGTCCTCTTTAATTTGCTAAAAGTAATCAATAATAAATAAAAAATAAAATTATTTTAAATGATGTTGTTTAAATAATTACTATTCGATACATTAGGTTACTAAGATAACTTTCTTTAAAGCCATATTAAGTGATTCTAGTTTTTTTGAACCAGAATCACAAGATAAACACCTCATATAATGCTAGAATATAAGCAAAGCCAAGACTGTAAAAGTATCAAAACTTTTCTAAAGCAAGTTTTTAATAAATTCCAAAATAAGCAGCAGACATACTAAATACCTTGAAAGATATATATTTGGTACTGAGTGATTTGTAACATCTGAAATTAATTCAAATTAACTACAGTTTAAAAAACATTAGTAAAATTTGATTAGAACATAATATTAATTCATTTCACTTTTGATTCTTTTACAACAGTCTTCCCCATTTTGATTATAATTTATTAACAATAACTTACTTAAATGATGATAATGAGAGATATATGTATTCTATATGTTAATATTATCAAAATAGATTTAAAATGGGAAATTATGAAAATAAAATTAAAAATTAAATTAAATATGGAATTTTAGTATTTTTTGATTTTTATAGTATCGTTTTAACTGATATTGATTTGAATTTGATATATTTTAACAGCCAATAATTTGACTCATCGATAAATCATATTAGATTTATCATATCTTAACTGTAAACCTTTTAAATTTAACTTTTAAAATTTTTAACTCCTGATAAATTAATATCTCTCTATACAAAATAGCTATGAAAAAATTTTATAAGTATAAGATGTAGAGAAAAATTTAACGACTAACTTTCATTCTTCTAGTATTCACAAAAAATTTTACCCCATCGAGATAAAT
Source organism: Oxytricha trifallax (assembly GCA_000711775.1). Taxonomy (NCBI): domain Eukaryota; phylum Ciliophora; class Spirotrichea; order Sporadotrichida; family Oxytrichidae; genus Oxytricha; species Oxytricha trifallax. The sequence continues at coordinate 805 of ARYC01004432.1, read as the reverse complement.
CGATTTTAAATGTTTCTCTGCCCCAAACTTCTTCCTTTCTTATCTCTTCAACTAAATTACTTGAGGACTTGGTCTAAATAAGTTTTTTGTGCATTTAATCAAGGTCTACATTTTATCTTCTTTGAGTCTTTCATCAGGAAATTCATACGCATTTTTATCGTTAAAATACACGAAATCATATGAATTTTTTTTGACTTTCACTAAAATCGAAATATCTCTCTGAGTGATTTTTTCCATGAATTATGAGTAGGATGGAACATGTAGCTTATGTTTTGATCTACATTATTCCTTCTAGAGTCAAGTCGTGAAAAAAATCGCTGCCTGAGATAATTTCATTTCTTTGCAGGTACTCGACCAATTTTTGATGTTTTTTACATTGTAACAAACATCACCTCTAGTCAAATGGACACATTTCCAAATGGACACAAATTCCGGACACAAACTCCGGACACCATTCCAAAGTTAGAACTCAGATCTCATCACTTATCTATCACTCTGAACGAAGATATACTCCTTTTTCCATCACAGTACAACTTTTTGATTATGAGGGGGCTCGAAAAAGAGGATTTCGAGGTTTTCTCTCTTGGGTGAAGAGATATTGAAAAATTTAGAATTATGTTTTGATAGACAATTCTACAAGCTAAGTAGAATATTTATATGAAAATTTATAGACATTAGGTTAGAGAGTTATTGAAGTCAAAAGTCAGAGCATCCAAATTTTACTTTTCCCTCAATAACTTCCTTCAGTGTGAGATTCATGGAAGATGAGTAGGGTAGAAGTTGTAGCCCATACCCTAAGCTATCG
>ARYC01004431.1:0-55279 GCA_000711775.1 Oxytricha trifallax | reverse complement strand
ATACCTGGCTGTAGGAACTTTAAAAGCATCCTTTCATCTCAAGTAAGCTTAGTCTTCTAACTTTATAGAAAAACCTGGTACTGGTATACTTGATGAAAGAGCGCAGCAAATTAAACAGAGAGAGAAAGTCTCAAGTAAAACGTGAATTGAGTAAGAGGCTCTTCAAAGATTTATAAAAGCCAGAAGAGATTAACATAGATGCAGGAGCTGACACTAAGAGAAGAAACATGGGCCCAAGCAAGCCTTAAGAGGAAGAAAAGAAGGAGAAGCCAAATCCCTTTACGGGCAAATTTAATATGTGAACTTATTCATTCGTTTAAATCTAAAACTTATTTATAAACACAAAATCTCCCTTCTCTTGCGCATACTTTAGCTTTCTCATCGCTGACTCTCTTAGCAGCACTCTTAATAAAATCGACTGTATCTATCTTTAAATCATGCATCAGATGGTAGAGCAGCAATTTCTTATAATGACCTTTCAATAACCCCCAATATAATTCAATTCCATTGAACTAAGGGCTGTAAGGAACATTAAATACAGGTGTTATGTTTAGCCTTTCATATTCCTTCCTTGAGTCTTTAGTTTTATGAACTGATAAGTTATCAACGAACAGAATAATCTCTTAGTCAGCGTATTTGTCTCTGAGTTATTGTAAGAACTTAATATATTATTCAGTCTTTATAGAGCGAGGGTGGATAACATAAGTCTCTAGGCCACTATCTTCACTGATTCCACCAAGGATTGCATGAGTTTATATCTTAACTTTTTAGTCATAAACTTCTATATTACTATACCTCTTGTACCAAGACCTTGATATAAATGTATTGAATGTAAATACAGCTTCATCAGCGTGTATGAACTTTATATTATGCTCTTAAGACCTCTGCATTTAATCGAATATATAATTTAAATTATCCTTATAAAATGGAACATTAAAGTCAATCACTCTCTTAATGCGATTGACTGTCTTGTAAGATATTCCATTCTTTTTATATATGTTTGCTATAGATTAAGCAGAGATGTGAAGCTCAGGAATTGGCGATGAAACATCACAGCTCTCTAGGCCAGAGAGAAGTGAGCCCAGTATTTAAGAGTCTTATCATTAATTAGATAATCGATATGATGCCGCTAAAATTTTAAAGGTCTCTTAGGCTTAGAATTAAGATGCTATCTCTTTAAATTCAATGCTAGTAGACAGTGAGACCTCACAGTTGCTGGTGATTTATGGAGTAGCCTTGCTATAGACGTATAATTCAGAACAGGCTTGAGTTATTCACAATATTCATCACATCCATATCGCAACTTAAACAATAAATCTATATACTCACTGTCATAAACAGACCCCAAACCTCGCATATACTACTTAAAATACTAATATTTAAACATTAAACCCCTACATAAACCCTATTAAAACCCTAATAAAGTATGCACTAATAGTCTACTTTTATCAATCAAAAACTCAATCAATCTACTGAAAGGGTTTTGGGGTTTTGATTCTGAAGCAGACAAGTTAAATCAGTTTCAAACTTAAACTAAAAGGATAGCTTAACTTTTCCAGAGTAACTAGACTATCCAGTAATTATAAAGTATTAATCTAACAGAAATAAGTTTAGTAAACCATTAATGCATAAGTTATACAGGAAAATAACATTAGAAAATCACTCAAATATATTAGTAAAAGATTGTAAAAAATAGGATTAAAGAAAATAAATTAAGTTATTTTATATACATTGATTGATTCTATATACATTCTCTCTCCATTATTATAATTAATTATAGATTAGAATCCCATAATAAATGAAGAAATTTATTATCTCACTCACAGTTGTCGGCTTTGCTACTGTTGATTTCAGCATCAAGAATCTCTTCAGATGTCAGAAATGAGCAAACATTTGGTGCTGGTTCACTACTTAAGTACAATGAAACTGCCTGCCCAACTGGCTAAAAGTGAAATTAGTTCAAGTGCTGCATCCACGCTGATCCTCAACCAGATGCTTAAAGACAACCAGCTACTTCTATGAAGACATGTGGTAAAATGAAACTTGGTGGAGTCTTTGATGAGTACACCCATGCAACGAATTTGGTTTCTGTATCAATGGAGACCCACACTACCCACTAGTCGAGGCTAAAAGATGTCAATCACACAACGACTGTTGCAGTGATCACGACTGCAATGAATTCCATTTCTGCATCTCAAGAATTAGATCAATAAAAATTTCAAAAAAAACTATTATATTAACTATTGAATATAAAAATATCGTTATATAGTGAAGGTCTGAATAGAACGACGTAAAAAAAGTTTAATAATATTTCTTAAACTCATAATACTTTTAAACAGTAAAAATATCCTTAAACTTAAAATAAATAAGTCAAATGATATACATTAACTCTAAATTTTATGTTTTTTTTCTCTTATTATATATATAAAAGACTTTTTCGAACTTTATATATTCTAAATTTTGATTAATTTAAGATTTATTTTTCACTGAAAAATCTAACATTATCATTGTCTAACTTTTTATAACTTTGAAACCTTTATATTTAAGAAAATAGATTTGTTTAAAAGAAGTTATATTTTATACTAAATAATATTTTTACTCTTTAATTATTTGTAAATTTATATGACTTGAACTTAAATTTTACAAACAAAAAAAACAGTTATAAAATTATAAATTCACTGTATTGATAATTGATGATTTTAACAATTTAATAAAGAAATAATTTCAAAGTTCAATTAACTAATTAATAATGAAATTCTTGGAAAAAAAAATAACAAATAAATCATTGATTTTTATAAAAAGATTTCTGTAATTAAAAATATCATATCAAATCATAAGTGAATTCCAAATAGTTAATTTAAATTGAAAATAAAAATTTAGGTCTTTAATAAGAAGCTCTTAAGAAACATTTATTTATTAAAACTGACTATGAAAAAGATAAAAAAAAGAGTGACAACCTGCCAAAGTCGGGTTTTGGTGCTTTAAAATAAAAATTGCCGTGGCCGCGCATCCAGATTTGCTTATTTTTTGCATATCCAGCTTCGCTGACCATTATAAGTATTTTGTTCGTTCCCCTAGCAGAGATATAAAATTAATTGCATACGAAACATTTATTTATTAAAATTGAATATAAAAATAATAAAAGTGAGTGACCTGCCGTTGTCGGGTTTTGGTTCTTTAAAATAGAAATGGCTGTGTCCGTGCATCCTGATCTGTTCGATATTTGCGGATCCAGCATCGTGGACCATAATAAGCATTTATTTAATGTCATAACATAAATCGATAATTATTTTTAAGCACGTGAAGACGGTATAGACGTAACATTGAGATTTGCAATATTTATAATAATTTTATTATTATATTTCGGATATTTCTCAAAATGCAACAATCTACCACTGTGGACTACTTGTATCTTGCTTTTCAGTGTTCAAAGGGCTCATCAAAGATGCGCATTAAATAAATTAGTGGGAATTATAGAAAATAAAAATTTACATTGCTTGAAAACACCCTAAAACACATGACTTTGTAAAATTGGTAATGAACATTTCTTAGCAAATTTCCACTTTTCTAGAATTTACCCTGTTCAGACAAGGATAAATCTTAAAAATATGAAAAAGTATATCTAATATTTATTCTAAATCTTAAAATGAAAATAAATAGGCAAATTAAAGGCGGGATAAATGGAGCCAGGAAAGTAGCCAACCAATGTGCGAAGAAGATTACCAGTCTACAGCGGAGATTAAGGGAAAACAGAGAAAAGAAGTTATAAAAAAACATTGGAAAAATACTTTGAAAATTGAAAACCAAACTCCTAAAATTAGACATTCCATCACCAAAATGTTTAGGTAGAATATAACAGCTTCAAATACATAAAAAAAAATTTTCGGTCAGGACTGACAATAGTCGACAGCTCGAGTTTTATCAACCAGTAAAAAAAGCTGAAGGAGGGTTTAGAAGGAAGTAGAGATTTGTGGAGAAATAAAGGTCAAAGAGGAGGGAGTAGATTATCAGCAAGAAAAGGTAGCTAAATGCAAAGACAATAAAATTCAAAATTTGCCTTTAAAATGTAAGAAGATTGAACTCCAAACTAAAGCAAGATTAACTGATGAAGGAAAATAGAAGGCAAAAATCCTGACTATGTAAGATTAGTGGAAACTAGACTCCTGAGATTGATAGGAATCAATAGAAAAGACATTGCATAAACGCAACATTCTAGGAACGGAGGAGTGCTTGTGCTAAATAGTGGAAAATATGAAATGAAAACTATTAAGACTTTAAGGTAATTTTTAACGTGGAAGATACTGAATATGGGAGGATTCCCACTTCACGTGATCACGACTTACATCCCCCATACTGGAATAAGGAATTTAAGGAACTATAAAATCGGTTAATTTACATGATAAAATCTCTGAAACAGAAGTGTCAGAAACAGAGAATTATAGTCATGGGTGATTTTAACTTTCACATAAAGGAATTTAGGAAAAGATTAAACAAAGAAGGTCTTAAAAAATCCATTCCGGAGGGAGTGGAAACTGATTCAAGAGGAAACCAACTAGACCAGATATTCTCGAATGTAGAAACTTTAAGCTGGGAGACGAGTTAATTGAGGCAAACTAACCACAAATTAATCTAAGTCAAATTTAAAATCAAATATCATGATGATGACTATAGGTTGGCTGATAAGGAGAGAATAATAAGAATATCAGACATAAGAAAGCAATACTGGAAGATATTCATAGAGGAAGGGAGATAGTTAACACCAAAAGACTTAGACACGCCGATTCAACAGTGTTTCATGGGCAAGATAGGAAAGTAAACTAAAGGGAGGAATCGGTAACAACGACAACCTCAGTGGTTTGTGAAGAGCTATGGAAATAAAACAGACTAAGCGTTCCAAGACGCAAAGGATAAATGAAAAAGGCGATAATGGACCTAGAACAATGCCTGGATAGGAACGATCTGAAAGGATTATTCTGCATAGTAAAAAGACTAACAAAAAGTCAAAAGCAAGCACAACCAATCAAGGGAATTACAGTTAATTAGGAAAGACTAGAACCAGGAGAAGAAACAAAAAGAAAGATAGTTGAGTACTACACCCAACTGTATATAGATAGCAGAGAACATAAGAACAAAGAAACATGTAAAGAAGATGCGATAATGATCGATGCGCAGTAGAAGGGTAAACTTTGTAAAGAATAGGAGGTAGAAAAAAGTATAAGAGAATGCAACTTCAATAAAGCTAAAGGCCTAGACGGATTCGATGGAAAAATGTTACTGAAATCAGAAAAGATATCAAAAACAGTGAGCAGGAAGATAGCAGAGTGGTTAAACTAGGGATAAATACCAGATTATATCAAGGAGGGAAGACTGAATCTACTATGCAAAGACCAGAATGATCTTTATCCGGAGGTCAACAACACTTGACCAATAGTAATCAACTCTCACTTGAGCAAAATAGTGGAGAAAATTATGATAAATAAGATTTACGAAGGAAAAAGTGAGCTTTTAAAAACGGGAAATTATTAAAACGGGTTTAAAGAGAGCAAAAGCACACATGTGAATCTAATTAGGTTGCGAGAACACAAAAAGTAATCCATAAGAAAGAATAAACAGAGAGAAGCTTATCTATTGGTGGATCTTTAAAAGGCATATGACTCAGTCTGGAAAGACAAATTACAACAAATTTTGAGGGAAAGAGTAGGGAGCTAAAAAGACGCAGAAATAGTTAGCCTAATTGAATCATTGTACAAAGGCAACAAGATTATGTATGATATCTATTTGAGAGATGCGCTATACTCATAATAAGAGCTGAAGTCGCTGATCAAACAAGGCAAATTGATAGCATTCGCAGATGATATATTGGTGAATGTCAAAGACCCACCATAATTCAAAAGAGCAGTAGAGTGCTTCAGGGAGATCGAGAATTAACATAACCTGAAACTAAACACAAAAAAAAAGTATTTCTAAGTGATGCGAAAGGGTTTGAGAGAGAGTTCTAGATAGAAGGAATTAAAATGGTCCAGGAAATAAAATATCTGGGACTCAACATTTGTCTGAACACACATAACCTATTAAAGAACACGTGGAATGAAATTAAAAGCAGACAGAGTTCTACCAGATACTAACAAAGTCAAGCAATAGCATGGTGAACGACACTATTATGATGGCTTAGATTAAGTCTCTAATGATTTACAAATATACCCCTTTAGTAGCAGCATAATTCGTAAAACATTGAGGAGATAGAAAAAATGGAACTCCAACTAAAGAGAATAGCATTTAAAACGCTGAGAGACATTCCGAATAAAATACTAAGGAATGGAACTCAATTGAAGGAAACTAACACTAGTGAAATAATAAGAGACTTAGTTCAGAAAAACTTAAAGAAAATCAATATGAACATTTAATAGTTCCTACGGCCAAAAAGAGTAAAAGACGAAATAAAACAGAAATGTGGTGAATTATAGAAAAGAAAGAAAATATTCTTGACAAAGAGCGTAATCAAAACACCAAAACCCTTTCAGTAGTTTGATTAAGTTTTTGATTGATAAAAGTAGACTATTAGTGCATACTTTATTAGGGTTTTAATAGGGTTTATGTAGGGGTTTAATGTTTAAATATTAGTAATTTAAGTGAGTATAACAAGCGAGTTTTTAAATTATTGCACACAAACATAAGCTTAGAGTCATGTAGCAGTTCTCTAAATTTTATCTTTCTAAGTTGATGTTTGATTGTTTCTATTGTTTGTCGATTCTCTTAGCTTGGCTTGATAATAGTTGAGTATGCAAGATCTCTGAGACCTCCATTTATTTTATTTTTATCGAGATATTGTTTGATTCTCTGCTTAGAATCTCTCTCACCTCTGCAGCTAAAGTAATCATTTCTTGGCATGTCGCTTTCTATTATTATTACTGCTAGAGCCCAGATATCCCATTAAGTGTCTCCATCTCTCCAATCCTCTCTCTCTGGGAAATATCCAGGAGTGCCGTATACATTTCCTTATGCAGAGGCTTGCACTCTTTGAGCTCTGTTGAAGTCAATAATATAAACTCTAAGAGGCTGAAAGTTCATCATGATGTTCTCTGGCTTTAAGTCTCTATGAACATAACCTAGCTTGTGAAGCTCTTCAATCCCTTCAACTATCTGCTATACTATCTAGCTAATTTATCTCTGACATCTATTGTCAGATAAGAATTCTCTGTAAGTCATTTCAAGTAAAGGAAGCCTGAAGGCTACATGATCTTTACCAAGTAAAATAGCATCAAGCTAGATGATATGCCTGCACTCATTTAACTTTGCCTTTTAAAGAGCATAATACTCATTAGCAAATTCCATTTGGAACTTGTCATAAGCAAGGAATTAATTGAAAGGATATATCTTGTAAGCATATTAGTCATCTGTAATGACTCTCTTCTCTATTTTTTTTCAAGAGTGAGGTAGATTTTTAGGCAAGAATCTAAGTCAATAATTTTTTATATGGGAATCTTCATTATCTCTATTTAAACCATGATTTTATTGATATCATAGACTGGAAAGTTCTTGACTGCTTTCTTCATTTTTACTTACTTCTAGACTTCAACCCTAAGAGACTCCAATGGATTCTTGATATTCTCTTTTAGAGGAATCTATTCCCTGTAGGTTCATGAATAAAGACAAAACTTTTATTGCGCTTTTTCTTTAAGTGCACTATAGGTTTTTAGTATGAGAATATGGCTTCTCACAGAACTCACAGACATACTTCCCATCTTTCTTTTAATGCTTGAGATATAACCTTGCCATATCGTTGTGTATATCTCTCAAGTGTCTCTTATAAGTTGACTTGTAAGGGAAAACTTTATTGCATTCTTTGCATTAATAGTCAACTTTGGCTGGTATTTATTAATGCTCTATGGCGGGTTGTTTAACCTCCTCCTCAATTTGCACAGCTTGTATGTTTACCTCCTACTTAACTTATATTTAAACCTCAAAGCTAGACTGGTCAAAGATTTCATAAGTAGCCTCCCATTGAGTACAAGCGTCTCTGGTCTCTACTTTTCTTGGTTGCTGGAATGATAATTTTTATTGGCTTGATCCATGTAATGCCGCTCTTCTCAAAAGGTTAGCGCTCATTTTAGTTTGCTGATATATTATATTATATTAATGATAAAATTCACCTATGTATACTATAATAGTCGAGTATAAGACACTGTGGTAGATTTTCGGCTGAGAGGTAAGAAAATTAAGCAACCATAGGAGACTGTAAGTTGACATATTTAATGAGAATTTTATACATTTTAGTAAATTAAAAAACTCCTAATGAAGTTTTTTTCCTCTAGGAGGTCCTCCAAATCAAGTTTGAACTTAATTTGGAGGTAAAGTTATTAAAAATTTTTTAATTTAAAATGCTCCTAATTAAGTTTTAACCTTAAAATTTAACTCCTAATAAAGTTTGAACTTAATTTGAGGGACCTCCTAAAATAATTAAACATTATTAGGAGCAATTTAATAGAGATATATTGATAAAAATGGAAATCAATCTGTGAAACTTGGAGCAAGTTTTTCATAGCTTCTCCTCATATCTTTTCAAGGTTGACCTCCAGTAGGTCCTCCCTATTTAGTAGTAAGATTTTAATAAACTTAGAATGGATATCCATAATTTTAAATTTCATTAACATTTCTAGAAAGAGGAAGCAAGATGGAGTCTATGAATGATGCCATGAAGAGAATTTAATCTCAAGATTAATAGGGAAATTTCGAAGTAAAGAGGACCTTTATAGTCTTTTGGTATAGCAATGTAAATTCTTAAGTAAAATCAATAAATCCATTATAGTTGGATTGTTCTTGCCGACTTAGGAGGGAACTAAAATCTCATATTTAAAAGCTTTACTGAGTGATGAGAAAAAAGCTTTTAAGTCTAATGAAATTAGGATGATAGAGATACCTAACTACCCAGAAATATCAGTAACAAATTTCTATGATAATGCTATGAGTGATTTAGATGTTGCTCTCTACCTTCAATCAAAGCTGCAACTCTCTAATAAGTTGCCAGAGAGAAACTTCTTCTTCGGTGTTCTTGCAACTCTGAAACGTGAGTACTTAAATGAAGTTATTTAAGAAGCTCAAAAGAAACGCTATAGCATCTCACCTGAAGAAAAAGAGAAGCGAGGTATTAAAATCAGTGACACCTGGCTATAGGAACATTAGAAGCATCCATTCATCTCAAGTAAGCTTACCCTTCTAACTTTATAGAAAAACCTGGAACTGCTATATACTTGAAGAAAGAGCGCAGCAATTTAAATAGAGAGAGAAAGTCTTAAGTAAAGTATGAATTGAGTAAGAGACTCTTCAAAGATTTCTAAAAGCCAGACGAGATGAACATAGATGCAGGGGCTGGCACTAAGAGAAGAAACATGGGCCCAAGCAAGCCTTAAGAGGAAGAAAAGAAAGAGAAGCCAAATCCCTTTACGGGCAAATTTAATATGTGAACTTATTCATTCGTTTAAATCTAAGACTTATTTATATACACAAAATCTCCCTTCTCTTGCGCATAGTTTATCTTTATTATCGCTGACTCTTGTAGCAGCACTCTTAATAAAATTTACTGCGTCTATCTTCAGATAGTGCATCAATTGATAGAGTAGAAGTTTCTTGTAGTGGCCATTCAATAACCCCCAATATAATTCAATTCCATTGAACTGAGGACTAATATGGAGCATTAAATACAAGTGTTATGTTTAGCCTTTCATATTCCTTCCTTGTGTCTTTAGTTTTATGAACAAATAAGTTTTCTACAAACAGAATAATCTCTTAGTCCGCGTACTTATCTCTGAGTTATTACAAGAACTTTATGTTTTATTCGGTCTTTATTGAGCCAGGGTGGATAACATAAGTCTCGAGGCCATTATCTTCGCTTATTCCACCAAGTATAGCATTAGTTTAACCTTAACCTTTTAATGATATACTTCAATGTTGCTATATCTTTTATACCAAGACCTTGATATGAAGGTATTAAACGTGAATACTGCCTCATCAGCGTGTATGAACTTAATATTATTAGTAAAAGCCCTCTGCATTTAATCGAATATATAATTTAAATTATCCTTATAAAATGGAACATTAAAGTCAATCACTCTCTTAATGCGATTGACTGTCTTGTAAGATATTCCATTCTTTTTATATATGTTCGCTATAGATTAAGCAGAGATGTGAAGCTCAGGAAATTGGCGATGAAACATCACAGCCCTCTAGGCTAGAGAGAAATGAGCCCAGTATTTAAGAGTCTTATCATTAATAAGATATTCAATATGATGCTGCTAAAATTTTAAGGGTCTCTTAGGCTTAGAATTAAGATGCTATCTCTTTAAATTCAATGCTAATAGACAGTGATACCTCACAGTTGCAGGAGATTTATGGATCAGTCTTGCTATAGACGTGTAATTTAGGATAGGCCTGAGTTAATCATTATATTCATCACATCCATAACGCAACTTAAACAATAAATCTATATACTCACAGTCATAAACAGACCCCAAACCTCGCATATACTCACTCACTTAAATTACTAATATTTAAACATTAAACCCCTACATAAACTCTATTTAAACCCTAATAAAGTATGCACTAAAAGTCTACTTTTATCAATCAAAAACTCAATCAAAAAACTGAAAGGGTTTTGGGGTTTGTACTGGACACGATGATGGCAATAACGCAAGGGAAAACAATAATAAATTATGGCATGAGCCATTACTTCAGTGTGCAAAAGGTCTTGGTAGAAGCAAATTATATGAGGAGATGTGATCTGCTGAATCAGTCAGGAGACCCAACAAGATTCTCAAAAGTGTTAAAGGAGAATAGACTATTTGACTTCATAAATAAATAGAATTCATAACTTATATGATATGGTTAGATGCAGAGGATAAAACAATTGAGAGTACGGGAGTACTATCAACCTATTAAGAAGCTATTGAGAATGACTTACGTCAAGAAATAAGGAGCTGACTTTGCTGAAAAAGCATTGAATATGATTTGATGAGCAATATGAATATCTAAGTGAGAGAATTCCAAGAAGTATATAATGAGAGATCAATGAACTTTATGGTAATTACGCATAGTATTTATTTTGCATTTTATTTACCTAAAGTATTTTACTACTACTACTACTACTCTTACTATAACTAATATTAAGCTTTTAATTCTCTTGAAAACGTGTCATTAAAAAGATCATGAAGATATTTGGAAATATGAGTTTTTGAAATTATAGGAATTACAAATGTCACCCAAAAAGTCATTTTAAATTTAAATAAAAATTCCAAAAATTTAATTAAATTTTATTTCAAAATAAATATTAGTAAGTATACTTATTCTTTAAAGTTAGTTTATAAAACATTTTAATTAATTTTGAATAATCATGAAATTCTATTGTATAATTTAATCTTTCCATTTATTTTTAAAGTCATTTTTTTGAAAAATATTTTTCTACTTGTCCATATTTGATTACAATATTTTTTGTTTTTATTTACTTTTAATAATAAAAATAACTTTTATTGACAACTATTAGAAAATTCTAACTTAGATGCATCAATTTTTAAATAAATTATTAATTGTAAATACATTTATAAAAAATTGATTATTTCTAATTATATCTATAACTAGTAAAATATAATTTAATTATTTTATCAAAATTCTTCAAGCTAATTGTTAGGACTAATGTCAACTTATTTATTAAATACTATTTTCCTAGTATCTCAAATATGTATGGAACAATTTAAATTAAAGGCAAAAGTGCAAAGTAAAAACATAATATAATCAAGTAACTCTAGATAAAAGAATGAAATATGTTTAACAAGATTTTTCGCATAGTTTCATAGCTGAAATGTATTCTTTTATTATATTAAAAAATTAATTCAGGCAACTTAATTAAATGTTAAATTTACTGTTTTAAAACACCAATCTTTTTGTAGTTGACAATGACAATGTTCAAGTAAAATTCGAATTGTTAGCAGACTGCATAGCAAAACCTGATCATGGTTAATATGTATGCTATGAAAGGTAGTATGCTTAATTAATGTCATGTGGAACATTATAAACAAGAATTAAATGTAAAACAACATCATAAAATTAAAGCGGAATTAAAAGGAACATACCCTAAATTCCCACCCAACTCGTCACAAATGAAAAATGACTTAAACAAACTAAAATACCCCTTATCCAAGGTATACCAATCATAGCCGATGGTATTAATCTCGATTAATGCGAACCAACTCATATATAGGAAACTATAAAATTAGGGGATCGCTGCTAGACTTAGCAAAAGAGAAAGATCATTCATTCTCAGAACATGCTATCTGCTACTCAGGTTTAAAACATTCTAAGTCTTTTTTAGCAATGAGTCGAGCTCTCAACAAGCGGCCACAGGGCAAATCATTAACTTCCTCACAAGGTGGAAACTCAAGAACTAGCTTTCACTTAAATTACTGAAAAAAATGAAGATCTCAAAGGAAGCACACAAAATGGCACTTCAACTAAACTGCTCATTTTCAGACATCTCAGACAACTCCTATTCAATAAGCTCAGATTCAGACCTATCTAGTACCCCTTAGAGGTAACAATGTCACAGATTAGTATCTTCCCGACCAACCTAAATTCTGATCAAAGCACCCAATCAGAATCTGATTAAAGATGTAATCCAATAGTACCCTATATTCTAGAACGAATATATTGGTGACTACTCATGGCTAGTCTCAGACACTATAATTGCATAGGTATATGAAGAAGCGCCTACTCAACTCTCAACTTAATCAACAAATCTTCCAGACACTGCTATTAAAGACGTGGAAGAAGTTAAGTAAACATTAATCGTCTAATAAGAACAAGAAGAGGAGAAATAATCATCTCAACTAACCTAGTTAAACTCCATTAATTAAGGTTAACAGAGAGATTTTTAAATTCGGGTTATAGTTTGATTTTGAATTCAATTTAATTTTATTAAAAATAAAATAATTTGGTTAATTTATATTTTATAATTATAAAATGTCTAAAATGATAACCTTGATTTTAGACATAAAAATTAAATTTAGTGCAACTATTTTCCAAAATAATATATTTTATTTAAATAGAGTTTAAAGAGTAAAATTACTCAATAAATTTCCTTAAATTTTCCCATAGAATTTCTTCTCTAATATTTTAAAACCCTTCTATTCAAGCTAAATACGTAAACCCGGATTTTTTCAATTAGGCACTATAGCCGCCCTTGGGGCCCTTTTTACAAATTTAAAGGGGTTTTGATAGCATAATCCAGAGGATTTTGTGGTTTATCAATTATTCTAAAATTATACTTAGTGTTTGTGAATGTAATAACTATAAATCTAGTCTTTATCAAAAACTTCTAAATTTTAGGTATTTTAGAGATTTCGTCAAAGGAAACTAAAATGTTGAAATTATCAGAGAGTAAAAAAAGCTGAAATTAATCTAGCTTATTTTTCATTCAGCTTAAAGACTTATTAAAAATCATTATTTTCCTGATAAATGAAGTATTAATCTAGTATAATAAAAATGAGAAAACTGTTAAAATCAAATCAAAAATGCAAGCAAATATAATTATGTTCATATCAAAATACATTAGTAGAAAAAAGCAGTCTCTTATTTGAATTAGGATTAAGTATTTTCTTATAAATATCTTTAATTAAAATAACAAACATGGAAATAATTAATTTTTAATTTAATCACTTTTTTTGATTCATTTCTATTTTAGGGCTTGTCTTATATGTCTAGCATTTATACTCATTGTTGCAACTTTTCTTGTGTGTTTTTTGTCAAAAAAAAATATATATCTTCAGGGTATCTTCCTTGAGCTATCTTCAGGATATCTTCCAATAAAAAAATTAAAAAATAAATTTTTACAGCAATAAATGCAACAATAGTAACAACAATAGCAATAGTAGTAGATTTAACAATAGCAATAATAAAATCAATAATACTTACTGTTCTAGGATTTTTCTAAAAAAAAATCCAATTTTCTAAATTCATGTTTTGAGTATGTTGATAATGAAGATGAGGATGAAGATAGTGATGAAAATAACAACTAAATTACAAATTTTAAATTTCTGAAATTTTCTAAAATTTCAGCAGAACAGTAAGTTTTATTGATTTTATTATTGCTTTTGTTAAATCTACTGCTATTGTTGTTATTACTGCTACTGTTGTTATTACTACTATAAAAATTCCATTTTTTAATTTTTTTAAGGAAGATATCCTGAAGATAGCTAAAGGAAGATACCCTGAAGATATCTAAATTTTTTTACAAAAAACAGACAAGAAAAGTTGCAACAATGAGTATAAATGCTAGACATATAAGACAAGCCCTAAAATAGAAATGAATCAGAAAAAGTGATTAAATTAAAAATTAATTATTTCCATGTTTGTTATTTTAATTAAAGATATTTTTAAGCAAATACTTAATCCTAATTCAAATAATAGCGTTTTTCTTCTAATGTATTTTGATATGAACATAATTATATTTGCTTGCTTTTTTGATTTTATTTTAACAGTTTTTTCATTTTTATTATACTATATTAATATTGTAAGAATACATTTGATTTGGGAAAATAAATAATAAATTAATTATATATAAATATTAAATTCGTGGCAGTTAACTTTCTGGAAGCCTAGACAATATGGTACTTGTTCGATAGAGAATTTAAAATCAGCTGGACTTTACTATTGGCGGTACCCCTCTATTGCATCCCTGAAGCGAGATAAATCGATTTTAATTTTGGCATTAAATTCAACTAAACAAATCACCCAAAATTAAAGTCGATTTATCTCGCTTCAGGAATGCGATAGAGGGGTACCGCCAATTGTAAAGTCCAGCTGATTTTAAATTCTCTATCGAACAAGTACCATATTGTCTAGGTTTCCAGAAAGTTAACTGCCATGAATTTCATATTATTTTAATTTAATTTATTTTATTTTTCCCAAATCAAATGTATTCCTACAATATTAAAATGTTTATACTTTAGGCATTTACCTTGTTAGAGTTTATCTATATATCATTTCTGGGTTACAAAACTTATTTATAGCTTGTTAATTTAAAATCAGGAACTCAAGATAATAATATTCTGCTGTAGTAAATGAAAATAATGTTTTTAATCATATTTTATAAGAGCAAATATTCATTTTTAATTCATTAAAATATTTTCAAACTTCTTATAAATTTTTTAAAGTTTATTCTAAAAAACTTCATTTTTTTAAGTTTAGTTCCTAATTAAGAATTTACTATAGCTATAAGCATAAAATAAAAAATCATAATTTTATATGAAATTAAAGTTCAAAATTTTAACTTTCTTATGTTAGAGTTTTTTTATTTAGATAAAAGTTATTCTTATGTATAGTATTAATTTTAGGCATAAGTTTAATAATTCTATTAATAAATTAATTTTAGTAGTATTTGAAATCTAAAAATTTTATATAAAAAAAATTAATTTTTAAAAAAAAAGTACTCACATTAAAGTAATAAAATATTTAAGTTACTTTATTTAATGATTTAAGAAACAATAATTTATATTTAAAAAGTTTCAAACTTATTAGTTTATTGCTATGAAATTAAAAGAATAAAATTGAATAATTATAAGTCTTTTAAATTTTATCTAGTACTATAAAAATTAATTTAAAATGTTAAAAATCATTAGTGAATAAATTAAAGGATTCTATTTGTGATAAAAACAATCAGTTTATAAATATAATAAATTTTAAATATACTATACTTATTTAAGTTTAGTCTAGCAATCTACTTAATTATAGATAAATGAGCATCTGTTACTTTATAATGCGAAAATATAAATCTAATTAAAGAAAATACATCCATTAAGTTCTTGATAATATTAGCTAGCTGAACAATTAGAACATAATAATGATGTAATAAAAAAATGGGATTTCATATAAATTTTGAAATAGTTTAGTAGAATTTAGTAGAATTTAGTAGATTTTAGTAGACTTTAGTATAGTTTAGTATAGTTTTTTAGAAATAAATATATGAAAAAATACAAATTGGTTAATGTTTTATTTAATTATGAATATACTTACCAATGACAAAGATTGCAGATTATAGTCTTAGTGGATTTACAGAGTATTATTCACCTTAATTATTGTGTTTTCAAATATTAAAAGTATACATTTACTTTTCAGAAAGACTAGCTTTTTAATTGGTTTTATGATTTAGAAAATTTATTTACAAATTTAAATAATTCTATTGATTAATTACTTTAGTTAATAGGTCTCAGTATACAATAAAATTTTTATAAGTGACTGATTTTAAATTTATAGCTGATTTTTCATATATTTGCGAATTTTATCACTATGGGGTTTTGGGGTTTACTATAGCATCATCAAGACCCTAACTAAAGAACAACTCTAGTAATTTGTCCCGTAAGGACCAGCACTTGAACAAATCCTTTCCTTTAAAGCCTAGACCACTAAGGCTTCCATTGAAATGACTAAAGAAGAACTCATGAGATATAAACAGAAATTAGGCACTAACTCATTCAAATAAGTTGAAAAATATCTATTCTTCCTCAAAAATCTGGAAGTCAAGAAAAAGGTATTCACTAGAAAAGAAAACTCAAACGCGCTTATCTCCTATAGGAGACACGTCGAACACATAGTTAGGGGAAAGGTGGGTGGACATCAAGAAATCTAAACGAAAAACATAGTATATGCAATAGAAGTCTATGAAAAGATAGATAATAATTCAGCCCAAACAAAGAAATCTATAAAGAACTCTTCTTTTATTACATAAGGGTTCTTACTCATGTTAGAACACATATAAAACAAGAATAACAATTTGAAGGAGGAGAAATAGAACTCATTCCAAACAAACCACCTAAAATAGAAAATGACTAAAACTGGTAGAGTTATTCAAATCACTATGAAGATAGTAGTGATGAGGACTGGGAGGACTACTGAACAAGTCCAACAAAAGAAAATCGAAGTTAAAATATTTCGTCATGTTTTCGATTATGAGAAAGAAACAGACTCAGACACTAAAAAAATCTTATAGTATACTTAAGTTTTAGTTTGAATTAAATTAAGACTAGTAACATGAAAAAGGGCTTGACCCTTTAACATATATATATATATACTCGTGGGCCCTTTGAGGCCCAGATGTGAGTTAATTATTATTATTTTTTTTATTAATATATAAAACAACCTTAGTAAAACAAAAGTAAGGCAACATGAAAGTAATGATAAAGAATGCTATGAATAATATTTAAATACAATTATAAGTTAAGTTTCAGTTGAAATTATTATTAATATTAATTATCACCCGACATTAAATGACTTACTAAATTATCCTAAAATTCTTAAATAATTACAATTAAATCCTCCATAACAAGTATTCTTAAAAGTAGAACTCCAGATTCTGATGGTAGTTGTTTTAGTATTAAGAATTTTAATAAATTTGTTTTAATTTATTGTTTCTTTTTTGTTTATTGTGTGAATTAGTTCTAATTACATACACTTTTAAGGATTATTAATGCGAATGCATAAATATCCCAAGATGTTGAGGCATTCTTAATTTCCAATTTATTATTAATAAACTTATTTAAATTATTAGGTTTTGTTACAGTCTTGTCTTCTAAAAATGCTTCAAAATTATAATTTCCTTTAAATACCATATAATATGGGCATAAATACAGAAGCATGTTTTCTAACTTCATATCTCAATGGCATATTTAATTATCATGCAATTCTTAAATTCCTTATAATATCCCAAGCAACGTAGATTATAATTATTGTATATCATACTTTTCTTTTAAAATCTGCTCAAAGTTGGTCTCATAGTGCCTAGTTAATCTTTTTTAAATTTTCAACCCTTAAAAACAAGTTTGATATTTCAAATCTAGTTGTAATTCTAGTTTCTCATATTAAAATTTATTCCATAATTATTATAGTTAAATAGAATTGCACTTAAGGTTGATTATGTTATATTTATGAAACACAATGTACTCATCATACAATAACATTTCCCTTGTGTAAATATTCTCAATAATAATTCCTATTTCTTTAGCCTCCTTAATTAAGTAAACCGATTCCTTAAAACGTTTTTCATTTTATATTTGAAAATATTTTGAGTTGTTTAAATTTTATTGTTAATTCTAATGGTCAAGGTTGACATTCAGTTTAGTTCTGGTTTCAATTTGCTGTTCGAGATTATTATTATTTTATTATTTATCTTCTTAAAAAAATTAGCTATTCAATGAATTCGTCAAAATATTTAATTTATTTTTGATTTATGGTTATTTTTCCAACTGATTTCAAGGCGTCTATTACTTTTGGTTGTATCAACAACCAAATTTTTAGAATAATAATTTAATACTTACCTAAGGCTTTATTACAATTATTTTTTGGTATGAGTTGTTAGTTGATGAGTAGTCAGCTTACTCCTTAGAAGTAAGGCATAAAATTGCAATTGTTGATTTCACACAAGTATTTATTGTTTAATTTATTGAATCTAATTCTTGCAATTTATTGATTTTAATGTAACAATTGACAAACTCTAAACAATGATAGTGTCCTATTTTTATTGTAAATTTGACTACTAATTAATAATTTGGGTCTCTTAGTATTGATATTGTCTTTGCTTTGCTTGCAGCATTGTATAAATTTCCCTCAGTTACCTCATAATCATCGATATCGTCTAGATTGTTGCATTTATTTTTTTGGCATTAATTACAATTAGATGTTGAGTAAATCTCTGATTTCTATGAGACTTAAGTATTATTTTATTAATTATTGTTTTATTATAAATTGTAAGAGTAAAGGTAACGATTGATAGTCTAAATCAAACTTTTTATATATATATATATATATATATATAAACCCCAAAACCCCAATACATATATGCGTGATAAATTTATAAGTTGGTATAGTGATGATTTAATATCGATAAATAGCGAAATTCCAAACTTCACAATTTAACTTATTATAGGGCCTTCAAAGTGCAGTTTCCAATGATCAGTAATGTGGGAAAAAAGTTCGAATTTTATTTCGGTCCCATACTTTACCATTGGATAGAGCACAGTGCGTAGATGAAGAATATGTGGTCCTTACCCTACTTTTGACATCTGTGAGCTGAGTTGCGTCATTTGCAAGGTTCATGGGGCACTCGTTTTGAACCTCCCTCTTTTCCTTAATTCAAATTTTAATTAAATTATTAATACTATTAAATTTTAAAACTTAACTACTGTGGTGGAATTCAAAGGACCATAGTCTCGTTCATGTACACTTGCTTTAGCTCTCAATTCCTGCAAAAGCGTAGACTTCATGTCTCTTTTGCCTGCGGTCATTATTTCCAACCAGTGCAATAAAATCCCAAGTTTAATCGAGCAGGGGTTTTGGGGTTTTGAAGGGCTATAAGCATTTATTGTTAAGCTTATATTAATTTAGATAAATTTAATTCCATATAAAGTTAGAAATTCATCAATTCTTAATCCATACAAATAAAAAACAATGTATTATGATATTTATAATTTATACATAAAGTATTTATATTATCGATATAAATTTACATATTGATAAGCAAATAATTTATATTTCTCATATTTCTCAATTTTACTATTTTATAATTTATCATCATATTTTTTGCATAAAAATAAAAATTTTTAAGATATTTATACTCTTAGGTCAAAATTTGTATTTAAACTATATAAAATAAATTAATCTTTATATTTTAATTATTTCATCATTTTATATCATTCTTATATCAATTCATATATAAAATGCATTTTTTTATTTTTATTTATGATTTTATTTACAATTTTATGAAATTTTGAATTCAATCTTAAGCAATTTGAGAATTGGAAACAAATTGATCGCAGAAATTTCACATTGCATCATATGACATTCACAAATTGATCTCAAGACAATCTACTTTCATTCTCAAATTAGAACTACTCAATTCTAAATATTTGAGATTTGACACAGTTCCAATTCTAAAATCCTGGAGAAATTTCCTTTTGCAAATCTCAAATTAGATGATTGATTCTCATATATAAAGTAAAATATAAAAAAATAAATTTATTAAAAAAAAAAAAAAAATCCAAATTTTAATTAGAAATTGTATTATAATAACTATAAGATAAAACTGTAATTTTAGCAACATATACTTATAAATTTTATCTTTTTTATATCAATTAATTGACTTCCAATATAATATATAAACAAAAATAATCTAAGTAATATACCTATCTATATTTAAAATATTAATTATTTTGTATAAACATATTTAAATAACATATAATATTTATATGAAAAATATTATTCCTAATTTAAATTTATAAGTAAATAAAATGCATTTTAGTTTACCCTAATAAAGTACAAATATAAATTTATAATAAAACTTAATCATTTAATAAATTTAGAAGCAATAATAATCTGATATTTATCAATAATTTGGTTTCAAAATATATCAGCTTGTAACAAAAAAGATGAAAATATTTATTAATTTAGCTTTGTTTATATTTTTATTGTATATCATATTATTTTGGATTAAGAAATATAATTTATATTTATTTAATTTTATATTTAAAAGATCATAATCTTAATGCTTCTATTTATACTTTGGAAGTTTTTTATAATAAAAATTACTAATAATTATAAAATTAGGATTTAATATTTTATTTTAGTCTATAATAAATTAAATATACTTACCTTTATATTTTTTCAGAGGTCTAAAGCTAATTCTAAATTTTCTAATTGTAATCTAATTGTAATTATATCTATTCTAAAATAAGTTGAACAAAATTTCATTTGAAATCAGATTTATTTGTAAATGGAGTGATAGATTTGTAAATTCTGCCTAAAATAATTTGCATTAGTGATCTTTGATTCAAGAAATGCAATGCTATTAAATTGTTAGAAATTAAAAATTTTTATCTTGAATTTGCAATTCAATTATGCAATTCAATCATTCTGTTTCATGTTTTTGAAAATTAACTCCTAAAAAATATTTAAAATAAAAAAAAGCAAAGGTACAAAAAACTGGATCCAAAGAGTTTGGTACCTAGTAGAACACTACCCACTGGCCAGGCGAGCGCTATAAGCAGCGTGTTCATCTCAAGGGGGGTATTCTTTGGATTGCTCGTTACGTTATCGCATAGAACATGGTTTTTAACACATGTCTAGATTGGCGGCGAAAAACAAACTCTGAATCTACAAAGGTACGCAAGCCCTTGGTGTCGGCATTACCAAACTCTTAGGGGAATATAACTACGATTCATCAAGAGACACTGCACATAATAATAGTAATCTTAAGCATTTGAATTTGATTAATCTTTAAATATATTCTTTATTTGTTAAATTTTTGTAACTTTATTACAAAATATGGCTAAGGATTGAGGTTGTTGTTGGTAGCATTTTTAAAATATTAAATTTTTTAATTTAATTTAATCAATTTTTTTATTGATTAATTTAACTTACTTCTCATCAAGGAAGTTAATTTTTACATTTCCTAAATCTATAGGACTCCAATAATCTTAAGTTTTATTAATTTTTGAAACTTATTTTCAAACATAGAGGGCATTAAAAGGTTCATTTATTGAACCAGTAAGGGCATTAAAGGAAAATTTTAATTTCCTATTCAATTTTAATTAAATTAAAATTTATTTTTAATTTTAATTTTAATATAAGTTTTATTTTATATTTTGAAGATAATCAATCTATAATTTTATGATTATATATAAATTATTTACTTGTAAATTTATATAAATTTTGAACATTCATAAAAATTGGATCATATCTAATTCTTGATATATACTTTTCTATTTATCATTCAGCAATACTTTATCCATGTAATTTGATTATCAAATAAATTTTAAGATTAAATAAGATATAATTTTTAGTATAATTTTTATTTTTTATTCCTTTATTTCCTTAATCCAAGCAAAATAATTTCAAATAACTATTTATTATAATTAAAAGTATTTATTTATATATAAATTTAAATCTAATTATATTATATTTATAGCCAACTAAGTAAGCATGTTATAATATTTTAATGTTCTTATTATTGATGATATTAATTTATTTGAGTTTTTTGATGAAATTTAATACATACTCTTATAAGAAATTTACTTTAAATTATATGATATATTATTTAAATTTTTTCTTGTTCAAATACAAATAAATAGTAAAGTTGGCTTATTAATTCTAAAGCTTTTATGGGAAATTAAACTATAAAAAATCTTGATATAAGGAATTAAGTCATATAAGGAAAATTTTGACATAAATTTTATAAGTAAATTCATATGATAAATAGGCTTTGAATATTATCTTATATGATTACGATTTTTATCACTAATAAACCTTACTTAATACTTAAGTTCAAATCTTCTTATATAGTCACAAGTCTTTAAGTGAGATAGATTCTAAAGCAGCAGTTAAGACATGATAATAGCATCTTCTAACAAGATTCTGATTTATTCTACTTATGTTCATGCCAAGCTCTTTCATAAAGGCGGCAATAACCTCTATAAGGTTTAACTTATCATAACTTACTTTGATTAGGCTCTTGTATTTAAGGGATTCAGGTCTCTGTTCTTAATCCAAGAGTACATAAGCTCTGCTGGAGCTAGCCTGTAATGATAAGGCCCAAGAAACATGAGTGGTAATTTGAGATTGTCATACTTTGCCATTACTTCTTACGATCTGTGATAGGGAGCGTTATCAATCATGATAACTGTATTCTTTCTCCACTCGAAATCTATGTCATCTAATGTAAGTGCAAGCTTGCACAAGAAGTACATAAATGAGTTTGATTAGTTCTTCCCCTATTCACAGTGTAGAACAACTCTCCAGTACTTGACACTCCAATAATCAAGTTCATTTGACTAAGTCCTAAGATTTTGTAACTCTATTCTTAACATAAGGAGCTGTCCAGCCTCTTCTTCTCTCATCAGTCTAGTGCAATACTGATTCGTCAATGTTAATAATTCTCTTGCCTTCACTTAGAAAGAGTATGAATTGTTAGGCTGCATACTAGCGTTGAAGCTTGCTACTGTTATTGTTATGAAGGTTCGTTATCTGCTTAACTTACTTGTATGTCATCATTAGTTCATTCTTAAGGAACCTTCGAATCATCTACTTTGAACAGTGAAGCTGGATCTTTGACACTAAGCTTTTCTGTATATCTGATATTTAGATAGGCACTTAGTCATAAGTAAGCATATTCACAATATGAGTGCGAGCTCTGCTGTGCAGCTTCTTATACTTGCCTCTATTAACTTACTTAAGATTCCAAAAGTTTGCTTTTTTCAAGGGATTGTTAAGGTACCTTCTTAACTTATAGTATGAAATGCCAAGCCTCTTCATAATCTGCTAGCAGTTTAGCTTTTCAGACATCCTTAGTCTTCGAGATTCCTGAGCCAGCTTTAGCTCTTTTTGCTGCTGCTCCTTTTCTTTCCTCATGATCTTGAGTTATCTTCGAGGCACTATAGCTTAAAGCTAAGTATGCTGTCCAAAGACTGGAAGTGAGTCTTTCATTTTATGGTTCTCTAATACTTTCTATTCTAATTCCTTCATATCAATTAAAGGGGCTCTTTCGAGCATACCTTAAGGTTCTAATTCTGATTAGGTATAGTCAGTGTAGATCTCAAGTGTGATCTGGCCAAGAGTCTATATTTAGTGGCCATCTAGTAACGATTCCTTAAATCCTCCTAGCTTACTTACTCTATAGGTTTCCTTAGGATCAATAATAAAGCCTTTGAAATTCAAAGACTCTAATGAATCTTCCAGATCATAGTAGTAATTAAGCATCTCTTTTTTGCTTACAGTCTCTATCTCAACATCAGCAACTGTAATGTTCCTTTAGTATAACATATTGGTTGTTATGTAATCTGCAGTATTGCTTTCATCATCTGTTTCACTACTTGCGCTTCGCTCACTATCTGAACTGCTAGAGCTTTTATCTTCTTCCTCTTATTGGAAAAATTCAACCAGCTTAGACTATTTCTTTTTAGACTTGATTCCATAAGTTCAGTGCTTAATTTCCTAATAATGAATTACTTTGGTGCTGGTAGGAAATCCGCATGCGGAAATCGGATCATGCTGAAGACATTTCATAATAGTGAAAATGACTATCTCATTATAGTAACAGTGCTGTCTTCATGAGCCAATATTTGGCTATTTAAAACGGCTGATGGCACCCTCCTATTAGAATTTAATGAACCAAGCGTAACTTACTGGCATCAATGTTTAAGAACTAGCTTAGAAGTGCAAAAGCAAGAAAGAGCTCTACAACTTTCTCACCCAGGATTGTCGGGCGTTCTTACCCAAGCCTGATTCAACCAACATTTACTTCTTCAAGTCCATCATAAGAGCAAAGAAGGAGGTAAGCATCTCTCCTTAATTGTAACCGTCTTCATAGTACATCAGAAGAGAAGACGTCAAATTGTCCGTAGTGCCTCACATAGAGGGACTTACTGTCCAGGACTTCCTCGATTATGCGAGCGACATCCCCAGAGTACTCAACTTTCTCCCTGATGAGCGAGACTGGGTCCACTTAGACAGGCAATGGATCTGTGATTTGCTCTATACCTTAGACACCGACGGTGTCACCAACATGATTCATGATGCAATGCTTTAACGGAAAGAGAGGCTTGAGCAAAGCAGAGACCTAGTCATTGAAATGAGACCTGAATTTGTTGACGCACTCTCTAGATGCCTCAGCTTCAGCAGTAAGTTTACTCTCTTTACATTTCCTTTGTAGTCGAGAGAGGCAAAGCTGTGAATCTCATGAAGGACTCATCTAAAAGAAAGAGAACAAGAGATGAAATTGAAGAGGTGAAAGATTATGAGACAGCCTTGAAGTCAGACAGGCAGCTCTTTCTATAAGAAACTAAGAGGCTGAAGCAAGAGCATGATAACTTGGAAAGTGAAGTACTTGACTTACGCAAAATGAAGGAGCAAGTTATGCAAGACTTCGGCTCTCAGAATCTGGAAGGGCAGGTGCAGAACTTCAGCTTTGACTTCTGCTGGTCTCTATTCTCATCCATTCTCTGAACACTACTAATAGAAAGAGTTAGAATATGGTGAATTCTTTTAGAAATTGAGCTTTAAAATCATCTTCTTTTTAACCCCTCTCTTTAGGGGTTCCTATGATCTATATCACTTTTCAAGTTTTTCTTTTAATTTGAAGCCTTCTTCAACCAGGCTTCCATACTTTCTTCGACCTCTTCATGCTCCTTGTAAGTTTCACTAAAAGACTTGTCTCTGCAACTCCTCCTTAAAAGTATAACTCACTTTTCAACTAAATCCTTAATCTGCTCTGCCTTCTCATAAGCCTTCCTACTTCTCTTATTAGTCTATTTCTTTCCTTCCTTGCTCTTCGATCTTTCTCTGCCTGGCTCTTAAGTGATCTCCTCATATTGGCGCCTCACGCCGTTTTTGAAGATCTTCTCAACTTCACTAATAGGCTTGTCTTAGAGCACAGGGTTCTGGCTCATCTTCTCTACAATGAATTCTATGATATAAGGTTAATAGAACCCTAATTTACTTTGAGTGTCTGGCTCTTCAGCCACAGCTTCAGTTTTCATTTCCTCTTCAGAGGCCTTCTTTGCTTCCTCGATATCCTTTTTGGCTCCTATGAAAGAACTTTCTACTTTTTCGACTATCTTCTCCACTATAGCCTTTACAACTGCAACTTAATGATCGATGGCTATAATCTTTTCAGAAGGAACTTCGGGCTCCTTTGCTTGATCAATAATATCCATATCAATAGCTTCTTATTTGTCTTACAAATTAAATTATACTTCATTGAACTTTTTGTCTAATATAAGGTCGATCTCATTCTACTCTACGTAAAGAAGCTACTCAGCACTATCTTTGGAGTTGAGTCTATACAAAACTCTTTGCCATCTGCCCTTAGTATTAAGTCTTCCAATTCTTCCTATAATCTGCTCTTCAGACCTTTTAGAGAAGACATCTGCGATGATGAGGTAAGAACCTCCGTTCTAGTTGATTTCATCATTCGTCTGAATGTTAGTCCCTCTTCCATGAGCTTCATTCAGCAAGTATATTCCATATTCCTTTTTCGCATTCTTCATTAAGTATCTGCCTTCAATCATGGATTCAATATTGGCGGCTTGCCCTCTGCTTAAACTTGTGAAGTCGTAGCCCGATCTCAAAAGGCCTATCTCTATTGCATTATAGTTAGTTGAAGCCACTATTAGAACTGGGGAGTGGCTTAGCTGCTCTATTATAATTTCTTTGATCTTAGCCAAGTAATCACTCTAATTAGTGCTCACAAACACATCCGGGTATTGAGTCTTTTTATTTCCCTAGAGTTTATCAAGAGTGGGAAATACTACAGGTGTAGCTTGAAAAGCTAGCTTTAAACAGTTCTCTTAAGTAAAAGAGAGATTGCTTCCAGAAAATCCTATCACTTTATGAGCTTGCTGAAAGTACTCAAGAGAGTTGATTATAGTATCAACAGAGCCATCAAACATAATCCAGTCGTACTCGTCCACTAATACGTAGCTTTGCTACCATACACTCACAGCCTTGCTGTTCTTTTGCATCTTCTTTAATTAGGGCTAAGTGTAGAAATAGATGCCAGTATCTTTGGCAAAGAAGTTTAGATTGCAATTAAGCTACATTGCTTTAATGACTCTCTAGTATCGTTTGAAGTCTCTTTGCACTAAGTGCTCATTCTTGCTGAGTATAAAGACTGATCTTTAAGTTTTAAGAGCAATAAGGATTGCTAAAGCAATGCATATTAGGGTCTTCCCATTGCCAATACCAAAATGAATGAAGTGATTGCTGTTAAGGTTGACACAGATATAGTTTAAACATAAGACCTGAGAGCAGTAGAATTTGAAGCCTAAATTTTACTCCAAAGTTTCTAATTCGGCACTTACTCTTAAGAGTTCCTTTGGAGACCTGCTATTGAATCTGGATGCTACTTGGTTTTATAAGTTCTCATTCTTGAATAGCTAAAGAAGGTCATTAACAGCCTTTTCAGAGAAGGCTTCCATAGTCCTTGGCAATTGCATTATTCTATCAAGGTCATAGAAGTCACAGTTTAGACAGTTGTCAATAGTGTGAATGCTTAACTATACATTTTTCTCGACTTGCGCATTCACAATCAACTACTATACTTTCCTGATTTGTTCAATCTTCCCTACCCATTATTGATCTCTGCTTTGCAGTCTTTAAGCAAGGCCTTTCATAAAATGCACCATTGAGACTTTGTCGATGACTTCTTGCTTTTATAAGAAGGTTGCCCTTGTTGAAGATATGTAGTCTTTTAAAGACTCTAAGTTAGGGGCAGAGCATAAGGCACATATTCTTACAAAGTACTCTGTATACTCTACAGGAATGTCTCTTATAAGGTTCAATCCACAGTCTTGCTTAAGCAAGATAATAAAAGGCACGTTCATTATAAAGAAGGAATTTGGTATTAGTTTGATGACCTAAGGGTCAATTGAAAAGTAGTGCCATGTTTAAGCCAAAAGCTGAATGATGCCTGGATTAGAGTCGTTTAGCTTCTAGACTATAGCAAGCTGCTTACTTAGACATGTTGCCTCAGTAATAAAGACCAAGTTGGCTAAGCCTATAGCTTTTCTAGCATTGGGTGACCTTATAAGTAAGAAAATTGCTTCTTATATTAAGTTCTCTTCTGGCTGATATTTTCCCCCTGTATAGTAACTGAGGGCAGCCAAGAAGATACGAGCCTTGGAGTCTTAGTCTAGCTTTTAGTTACTTGAGATCAACTCTGTAATTAAATAGAAGAGCCCTTGGTTCACTTAGGGTTCATTTGCCATCTCAAAGTGCTAAAGGAACGAAAAGAGTGATTGGGTGTTGCGGGCCATTATATCTTGAAGGATCTGTTCCATTTATTAATAATTTGATTATTTGAAACTTTCAAAGTGCTTGACCAACATCTCATGGCCAATGATTGAGCCATAGTTAATAACCAGCTAAGGTAAGGGTCTTGGAGCTTGCATTGATTCACTTGCTAAGCTCACAGTAGTCTGGAACTCACTCACCTTCATTTC
The DNA here is from genome assembly GCA_000711775.1 of Oxytricha trifallax. NCBI lineage: Eukaryota > Ciliophora > Spirotrichea > Sporadotrichida > Oxytrichidae > Oxytricha > Oxytricha trifallax. The sequence goes on along the minus strand of ARYC01004431.1, from coordinate 27,254 downwards.
CTCGTTTGAGAGGGAGTGGTTAAGATTTTCAGAGGCCAGTGACTTGGTATCACTGCTGTTCTTGGCTTTCTTGCTTTTGTTATTGTTTATAAACTTTCTCACAACGTTCTTAAAATCCCATGTCTTTTAATAGCCTTTGAAATCCTCCTGCTACAACAGGAGACTCAAATCATAGTTGTTTAAATGTAGGAATTCCTTTGCTCTATTGATTTTGACGCTATCTTGGGCTCCCTTGTACTCAGCTTTAATGCCTTCACTTTGCCGCCCTCATCAATATTAGCCTTGGCTTCAAGATTTTCAAAAATCCGATCACCCTGCTCAAGAAGTTGAGCTAACTATTCATTTGAATTATCATTCCTTAACTCTAATATAGGTGCTTAGTAAAGGAAAAAAGCTTACCAGGGCTTCGTTCTTCAATCTATAGGGGAAAAGACTCAGCAAACTGATCCCACTCTTGGGCTGGATTCATGGTATTTTTTAATTTTTATTATAGTATTATATACTGGATTTTTAAATTTAATAGGTGGATTATTAAAAAATACCACTGGATTCTTCAAATTTACTATAAGAAAAACCTCTCTCCTTCACTTATCCAGTGGATTTAAAGAGCTACAGCCCGCAAACCAGTTCAAATGCATTGCTTATGTTAATACCAACATATAAAGGTGAAAAAAGTAGGCATGCAAGAAATGGCTCACCCGCCATGGGTCTTTTGAGTGCTTTTCGAGTCTGGCCTCATTGAAAATTGGCTTTTTGGAAAAATCGAAAAATCCGAGGGCCTAATGGCGAATTCAACCCTATACTGTTCATAACGTACATATAACCAGTAGAAATGTGCAGTGAAAGTAGAATGGAAAGCAAAGGCACTCGTTTTCGAAAATCGAGGTCATGGTTGAAGGGGGTCCAGACTGGCTTTGGATTCTAGACTTCAGACTGGATTTTAGACCCTATAAGAGGGGGGGTTTATACTAAAGTTGAATTTTTGCAAAAAGTAGTTGGGAAAGCTACTGGATTTTATGGACATATGGACTTAGTATAGTATAAGGAACACTTTCAACAATATATGATCACTAGAACACTCAAACTGCAATTAGCAGCATTCTTAAAAGACTCTCTTTCTAAGACTCTTGAATTGGCCCTCTCATAATAAGTTAAATTGTGAAGTTTGGAATTTCGCTATTTATCGATATTAAATCATCACTATACCAACTTATAAATTTATCACGCATATATGTATTGGGGTTTATATATATATTATAGTTTTTATGTCCTAATTAAATATTAAAATTATCATAATCTTAAAAATCATCAATTTAACATCAAACATTATATTTTTCAAAATCTCTAATTAATTTTAATCCTTTTAGAAAATTTAATAATATATTTATGGAATCAATGAATAATATCAATAATATATAAATCACTCTCACTTCCACTATTGCTTATTATTTATATATATATTTTAAAAGTATATTAATGGGTAAGAGAATTATAAAATTCATGATTCCAAAGTTTCTAATTAGAATTATATCAAAGTTTAATTTAAAAAAAACTTAAACTCATGATTCAAAGCCAAATATAAATTATGTACCATTGCATTAATTTTTAAACACAAATTATACTTAAAAGAATTATAAAAAGAGTATTATATTTTGTTAACTATTAAATAAAAAGAGAGCGAAATGCCCAACCTCACTACGCATTAAAAAGTACATATAAGACAATGCGTCAGAACACACAATTTTGTCGAAATTTCCCAACAAATCTACACTCTTATCACAGATAGAGATGAATGGGGACAAATCACGATAGGTAAGCTCTTGTTTATGATAAGAACCATCATTCAAATTGATCTAGTTGATTCATCAGAGCTCAGATACCAGATTTCTTTGTAAGTTCTTGAATTTTAGACTCATACTACAATTCTAGAAACTTACTTGAACTCTACCACCAACTATCATAATCAATGTAAATCAAAAACAAATACATAAAGAGACCCACACAACCGACGATACAAAGAACCACTACCGACTAGGCAGTATAAATTCACACTGCGGACGAAAACTCAACCAAACCCACCCCCTTCATTTCTACCTACTATATACCCCATTAAACCTCCTTCACCTTCAAACTAAATTGACTACATAGCCCAAAGAGCAGATCCTGAATATCTCAATGCTGATAGACAAAAACAATAAGACTATAAGTTTGATTTCTCAAGCGAAGGATCCTCTTCAGGGTTCTTACCAACACCAGACATTTCAGAATCTTCAGGTGAACTCGAAGAAGTTTCAGACTGGGAAAAAAAGAAGAGGACTACAAACCAACCATACTACTCAAACAACAATAATATACCGATCTATTCCGGCCGGTAAATAAAATAGTCGACTAGGAAAAAGATTATACATACTAAATAGGAAAACATCATTAAAGATCAAAACCTAATTAATAACAATATTAATATTAAAAAGTTTTCAAAAATTATACAGATGTCACAAGACATAGTAATGAGGGAAGACAACGCTAATACGATGGAAGACTACCATAGAAGTAGACAAGCTGGAAACGGAGTCCCAATAGAACAAAGGGAACAAATGTTCTAGATTAGAGAATCAGTCATAATAATTAAGATCCAATCAGTCTACGCAGGGCTATACAAAATGATCTACCAAATAGCTTCAGCAACCAGCCAGTACATAAAATTTGAATTAAACAAGATGCTATTCACTACAGTTGCTGTCGACTAAAGGTTTCGGAAGCTCCAGAAACTTAACCTTCATCGACTAGTCAATTCTCCACAAAAAATGACTAGGGATTCACTAAAGGCACCCTTCAAAATCTTTATAGAGTTTAGGCTAAGTCTTTATAGAAGTGTAGTCATAGAATTGATAGAGCTTATATGTTGAGCAAGTTTCAAATAGTAGGGTAGGTGTAGGTATATAAAAATTTAGTCAGTAGCAACTGTAGTGATTACTACTACAGAAAGCGGACTTTGAATTCACTGACGAACAAGCTTAATAAAAGAAAAAAACAGACATAGTAGGGACAAAATGAGTCAAACAATTGTTATCAATTATACTCTAAGACAACCAAATGAACTCCCAATCAATTCAAGGATTTGCCATTATAATTTTGACCCTATGTTTAATTCGGTCACCTTTCAATTCAAAGATCTAACTAAGCAATCAAGAATCGTTAGTAAAGACCTAGTTCAACTCATCACCACAACCTCTAAATCTTATATATATACCTAAACATTTTTTAATTTAAAATATATGAGACACAATTGATGAGACTTCCCAGAACCAAAATGATTGATGACCAAATCATCATCCAAAGGCTATGCAAAAAATACAATGGAAACTCAGACAGTAAACAAAAAGGGAAAAGAAAGAACCAGAGAAAACAAAAGAAAAAGAAGTAATTGAGGACAGAAACCTCCAAAAATTGGAGGCAAGATAGAATTTATTCCTCAACACATTTATACTCGTAGGCCCTTGATGCCTAGATGTGAGTGAGTTAATTATTATTATTATTATATTTCGTTATTAAATAAATTGATAATTTTAAGTAAACTTAGTAATTAACATTGATAGATTTTGATATTATAGTAAGATTAATGATGGAAAACATTTAAGCAGTAGATGCAAGCGTATTTGAAGGTAAATTAACATCTAAATATGACTGAATCACATTTTTAAAGTTTCATAGTAAGATTATTGATGCTAATAAAAATTTAGTGGAATTCTTTTTACCAAAGTACAAAAATATTTTAATAAGATTTATTTGAGATTTTTGATAAGGATAAATTTTTTATTATAAAAGTAAGTATAATAGATATTAAAGTTCACCATTACCCCGAACTCAAAATATAAAATATGTTTGATTAAATTCAATAATGATCATCACATTATGAGGCACTTGAACTATTATATGGTTTCTAAACTCCTTCCTAAGAGAGAATTTTTATTTTAATTTATACGAACTCTGGCAACTTCTTATTTAAAAGATTTAATGATAGCATAAAACATAATTAGGAATTATTAATAGTTATATAATTAGTCATAATAAGCAATATCAATTAAAGATGAGGTTTTCAATTATTTTTGATAAAAACCTTTTTTCACAAGTTTAAAATTACATTATTACTAAATTATATCTTTAGGGCTGAAAGGAAGAGAGAGGAACAGCTTTGCTCAAAGAGTAGTCGAAAAAGATTAGGCAATTAAATTAAAAAATAAAGAACTATGAAATACAAAACTAATACATTCAAAAAAAAAATTAAGAAAATTTTCCAATGTCACAAGAAGATTAAAGCATTAAAGAAAGTAAACAAGACACAAAAAGACTTTTAAGTTTAATATATGATAATTAATTTTAAATTAGCTAAAATTTTGTGATAAACAATTTAAAATCAATTAAATTTAAAATTTCACTGATTAATACTCAAATAAAACCATCAATCTTAATCATGGCGCATACGTATCAGCGTGAGTTTACGTGGCAATCATGAAGTAGAGAACTCCGAAAAAACAAATCTAGCTATTACTAGTTTTCCTCTTAAATCAAGATGTAGACCAGGAATAAGCTAGAAAACAGAGTTCGAGGATTCGACAAGATTGTGTTCAAATATTAATAGTTGAAGAAATCACTTAAAAATATTTTCTTATAAATAATTCTCCATCTAAATATTCTATCTATTAATTATATTTTATATTTTAATTTTAGAAAAATGTTCTATTGAATCATTAATTAAGTCAAAGTGCTTGCTTTTTGAAAATTTGATATTTAATTTTTGTACTAACTCTCTATTTCTTCATTAACTATCGAAAACATTATCTTCTATGTAATGAAATCCAGAAGAGTTAGGTGCATTAAAGAAAATTCGCCAATTTAAATATTAAGTTAATTATTTTACTTCAAAAGATCTGTGGATTTTAAAATTATGCATAATAAAACAATTTATCTGCTTTAATTATAGTATGATAGGCCTTTTAAGCAGTTAATATAGTATTATTTGTTAATAGAATTTATTTTAGTATAATAATATTCTTGCCCATAATCGTAGCCAATGCATACTATAGCTGTGATAATGACATGCTTTATTCCTATTATTATAATTCTACATTTTAATATTTGTTAGACCATGCCCTGTATTGTCAACTTAACGGTTTGAATATTATCTCATCTATTTAAATATTCTATTATCTGGATTAAGAGATTTCCAAAAGTTAATTAAACTATTTCTTGATGAATATTTTTTAATTTCAAGTTTAATAATAATATTCTTTCTTGACAACTTTATATTTGATTCCATACTTTCGTTAAATTTATTTGTAGGTTGCGATAGATAGATAATTTAAAATCTAAAAATTTCAAGTTAATAAGCTCAGTCCTCTTAGATATTGATAAATATTAAAACTTTTATAATTATTATTGCAAATTTATGACTTTTAACTATTCATTAGTTAGTTATTAAAAGATGTTGAGAGGGTTTAAAGTTCTAACCTGCAAGAGCGTTGAGTTTAATCTATCCGATATGATTTTTTTATAAACTAAAGACCTTTGATATATTTGAGTATGGCTCTTAAACTGAAGAATATTTATCTGGATTTAATGCATGAGACCTCTACAATAAAATAGCCTTTAGAATACTCTTTGGAACATATTATATTTTCAAGTTTTATTTTTAAATATTAATCATAATGTATGTTTTATTAAGTTTCTCAACCAGTTCCAAAATAATGATTATGACAAACTCATTTGAATGTTATTTTTAGAAAGTGCAGAGCTTTTGCTTAACTATATCTTAGAACTTATTCTAACTTGAACTTTATTTAATAAATTAACGGGTTGATAAATAATAGTTTTTAATAAGTAAAATAACAAATGAAGTATATGCTACTAATCATAATTGTTATATACTATGATGAATAATGAGCAGAACTTAAATAGTTATCAAGGATGAGATTATAATAAATTTTATCATAATAGTAATTAAATATTTAAATAAAACCCCATTGATAAATGTAAAAAAGGTGACAAAAGGTAACTTTGAATTTTTATTAATCAATAAATAGCACAATTAATGGTAGATGTTTATTATAATTTGAATAAGTTTATAATTAAACACTAACAATTAATATTGAAAACAGATAGTCTCAATCTAACTGAACTAATCGACTCTGCTATCCAATCAAAGATATTGAATCAGAGCATTAGGCTTCACAGCTCTAAATGGCGACCGACCTCCCTTGTCAGTAATCTAATTTAGGATGATAAGAAGTACATGAACCAGTACTAATGGCTTCCAGTATTGACAAAGATGGGCCAGTATTACCAGCGCGGAGCTCTCCAGGCATTGAAGGAGGGGAAGAGGAGAGTAGAGAAATATAAGCATATACCTTCGATTATCACACCACCGCAAGCATCAACATCACATGGCTGCAATAGAGCATCAGTGGCTTTGTAGAGCCCAATGATGAGGTGACCATCTCTTGCAAGACCGACAATACTTTTGACCCTTTAAGCAGCTGGGAGATTAGAGTTACATTATGCCAAGCAGTCCTTGGTGCATTAGCTACTGGAAGAGCATAATGTAGCAACTCCATTTGCACTGAGACTGTTCGTATTAACGCAGGGACTGAATGAGCAGTAGTTTAAGAAAGTCTAATATTCACTGCTTCCTTAACATTGATCAACTTCTACTCTCTTGGCATTTGAGCCTGCTTCCTTTGGTGCTAAGAAGTCGTATAAGTGCTCAGAAGTGCCAGATTAAATGGGAACCCCATTTGTTAAGACGCCAACGAGTGCAGAGATCACGGTATACTACTATTAGATTAATCTGCTCTCCCAATAGTAAGAGCATTCCATCTTTATTGAACCCCTTTATACAGTTAAAATATCCGCCTTGGCGCCCCACACAGCAAGATAGAGGAAAAGCGCTCTGGGCAGAGAGGAAAGCTCAACAAGCGAGAGAGATTTGCAAGTTTAAGATTAATTTGATCAACATCATCGTTACGATTACTAAGGAAATATGTCTCAAAGTGCTCGCTCAATACCATAGGGTGGTCCACAAAATAAAGATACCTATTTATCTCGGCCCCAAGTATAGATGTCTAAGTCGGAGACCCCAACTCTGTAGAAAGAAACATGGAGAACCGAGTGGTGCCTTTGGCCGCCCCCAGTCTAAGATCTTCTCGTGACTTCCACTGCAATGATGGTTTGAGAAAAATGCGGAGAAGCCCAATGTGTAGACCAGCCTTCAGCTATGAGTAAGTCAAGGGGAGAGGAGAGACTCATGAATGGGAGTGTAATTGAAAAGGGAGAGCCAGAGAGGCTCGAGAGAAAGACGATGACGATGGCAACTACAGAGGATGATGCAGAGCTGGCTGTGGAGGCGATAGAGATGGCTTTGGAGGAAGCAGAGATGGCTTTAGAAGATTACACGAAGGTGGCAGATACCTTGAGGTAGACACAAAGAGATAGATCATAGAGTCACTATACAGAGGGTATACCAGAAATGGTGGAATCGCAAGAGGCAGAGGAGGAGCTTGGAAATTTTTTTATGTCAAAGAAGCAAAGGAGATCGTAAGATAGAGGAGACATGCCGAATGAAAAGATTGTTGAGAGAACAAATGGAAGACAAATAGCAATAATAATAATAATCAACAACTGAATCAACAAAGTAACAATAATGAATGTGAATTAAAGTAAATTAAATATCTATAATTAGATCGTTTTCATATAAATTTGCTCGATAATTAAGACACTTAAATGATTAAACTGGTTTTATATTTGATTTTCTTTTTCACTAATTTTTATATTATTTTATATAATTTAATACTAAATAAAAAGTCTAAAATATTTTTTTCTCATTCTAGTATTTAATTTAATTCTTATGCATTATTAAAGGAATCTTGATATTAAAATTAAATAGCAATAAAATATTTTGTTGAGATATTGGCAAAAATTAAGTCATCAGATTAAATACTTACTATTTTTCATTTTAAATTTTAAAAAAACTAAATATTCTTTTAAAGATATTTAGTAACAATTGTTTACCAATATTTAATAATATTCATGTTAAAGTAGAAAAACTTGCATGAATCAATGAATTCACTATAATTAATATAGTCAATACTTACTTATTTCGTCATTCCATGTTTTTCCTGCCTATCAACTAATTTAAAATGTCCTTGCCTCACTCCACCATCACTGCCAGGTACAACGTTGTAAAAATAGACGTCCTTGTAACTTTGATAATATCATTATGATAGTACTTATATTTTCATTTATTATTTTACTTATTATGATTGAATGATAATAAAGTGTTCGAATTGCAATAAAGGCTACTAAGAATTTAAATGTCAATTTGGCTTGAAGTAAAGAGAGGTAGTATTGAATCAGGAGTGTTTAATTGTCAAGGAATGGACAGCCATCAAAGGCCAAATAGAATGGTTGATAGGGACATTAAGACGATAGCAGCTACACGGTTGTCATTTCAATGAATTGTCTGAGAGGTAAATGACTTAAATTGCTTTGCTCTATGAAGATGCTGTCTAATTCTAATGATTCATTATATACTGTAATTATTTAAAATAGATACTCTTATATATTTTTATATTTAAGGATAGTATAAATGTAAATTTAATATCTAGTGGGAATTAATCAATGACTTACTACGCGTATGAAATGCTTTGATTAAATTACAGTGGAGGAGAAGAAAGGCCATTGATGCAGAAATAGTAATACAGCTTCTAGTAAAAAAGAAATCTTCAAGCACCACAAAGAAACAAATGCAAAAGTATCCAAGTCAACTAATAAATGATCAAAACAATAAATACTATCATATTGTTTATATTAATAATTTTGTAAGTAATATAAATATATATGTGTGTTAATTATGTTTATATTTTAAGGAGATAAATCATTTAAAATAAGAAACCATTCCTATAAAGCCCTTAATTGAAATCATTGTTATTAGCCTTACCAATATGATAACCAAACGATCTTTATTTACAATTGAAAAGACAAGCACATTAATTCCAGTGAGTATGTGTGGAGATATGTTCTTAATCAAGTTGATTGAATTTCTCCTTGGTTAATTGATGACGAGGCCTAGGATATTAAATTTAGTGTCATTTGCTTACTTTAAAAGAAATAAAATAGTAGAAACTAAATACTAAATACATTATGATATTTAAGATTAATTCAAAGATTAAAAGTAAATAATTTATAGATAAATTTATTAAATCCAAGAAAAGATGCTATTATCGTTTCAATAATCATTTCAAATGAATTATTTTTATTTTGCAACAATTCATCAAATTATATTTCACCCATAATAAGGATCATTATTTGAGGAAATGTCAAAACTTAAAAGGAAATTGCCAAATTAATTATAAAGTATGAATCAAATCAATTATATCTAAATCAAAAATAAGCTTTAAAAGTGCAAAAAGGATTTAAAAATGAATGCCAAATATAAAATTAATGGGGGATTAAGTTTTATGGTATTTTATTATTAATTATCATTATAATTTAGCATTATATAATTAAAAATTATTTAAAATAACTATAATATTTAAAAATACAAAGAATGGGTATACTCAGAAAAATTTAAACAAACATTCATGATAAAAAACTATATGCAAATCATACACATTACAAATCTCATCATATTCATAATCTAACTGATAAAATCAAATCAAAGGGAATTTTGATTGCAAATTCTATAAATTATCACCTTCAAAGCTGGAATCATTGTGAGAAATGGTTACTATCTTATTAACTAATTTCAAATCTAACTTACAAAGATGTTATAAGAAGGGACAACTACTCAGACAAAATTTAACTAAAGACATAGTAATTAATAAAAATGCTGAAACTACTAACTATCAACAAAAAGTACAATAAACCCCAACAGAATACCTCAAGATCTAACCCAGATACCACCTCCATGTTAGTGATACAACTAGATCTCGATCAACCTACAGCCCCTCCTAACTATAGGAACAAGAAACCTAGCCCACACTAAATAGGAATGCCAACCTCATCATTAAGAAAGAACTAAATAGTCACGATGAAGAAGACTGTAGCTCGTTGAGGAAGGAATCCAATACGACTAATATAACTAAGATTTATATGAACAAGAATGTATCCTATTATAATTTATAATATAAAACATATTAATAAAACTTAATATGGTAATAAGTATTCTGAAAGATCAGACGTAGGTGGATACTGTTCACTCAATAATAATGTAAGTTTCAAAAAATAACATTTCTTTAATTTTTTATAGTGGTTCTACCTGGTAAGACCACAGGTGCAGCTGGACTGGTACTTCGCAGAGTGATACAGAGAGCAGGTTTGGATGAATTCAATCAAATGCAAAACGACTACGATGAATATGATAATGATACATTTTCTTGCAGATATCCATTTTTAATAAGTATTATAAGTTTTAGTTTTAATGTGATTAGAATAAGTAATTAATTATTTAAAGTTTACATGTTATAAATCATAAATACACACACATAACAAATAGACAAGAAAACATATCTTGAACGTAGCTTCACAAGTGAAAACATCGAAGAATAAGCAACAGAAAATACTCGACTTCACTTTCTTAGACATATAAGAAAATACGCTTAAACCGATGACGTTAAAAACGTCACAGATAATCCCCAGTACTATATATGATAAATTCAATGAGCACTAAATATGGATCCTCTCTAATCATAAAATAATAAAGTTTTAAATTCCTATAAATTTAAATTAGGTAGAATCCAGCATATTAGATATGTAAACCAAAACAAAGGCATTCTTACAAAAGAGATTCAATACAAGAGAGTCTTTCATCTCCATATGGATGAACACCATAAACTTAGTACTCTTTGTATCAATAAAGAAATTCCCACAATCTATCTCAATAATCTATGATCAAACAGATAAAAGAGAACTCAATGACATAGTGTTAATGAATGATAATGAATTAGCAGACCTGATAAAAAGCAAAACCAAGTTAGAGTTTAAGATTCACATAGACATTACAAACTTAATCAGACTCTTCAACCTAGAGATCCTAAAGAATTTTGATAAAAATATAGATGATTAATATTATTTAATTAACAGTTATAATAACTGGAATTATAATAATCAAAAATTGTGATATCATAAAAAGAGTCTCATCTTTCCATTCGTTCGCCTTCATAAGCACCTCCATCTGTTTGATGTCTTTAAGCTTTTCTCCGAAATTTCTGTCTGTTACCTCCACTGCTCTTACCAGCCTGGCCCCCTATAAATATTATTTTCAGATATGTTTTTAGTTGCTTACAACTTTTATGAGAGAACAGTCTCCACCAGCGCCACCATCATAAGGTTTGTATATTTTCAATTTAATGTGCCGATTCTCGATTATTATTCATAAATGTCTCCGCAAATGATGCTGCCTGCATCAGTATTGACGAAGACTACTACAATCGCCTAACAAAGTCGAAATCTATGTCAAATACTTCCAGAATCATACATATTTCTTGAAAACTGACTTAACCTAATTTATTACTACAAGAATGAAGGCAACAATTATCAGATTCTTTATGAATAAGCAAATTGTAAAAACATATATTCAAACTTTAGCACTCCTAATAATAGTCAAACATTGTTAATAATAATTTTATAATAATAATAATATGTAAAAAATTAAAAAATTATTAAACAGGGAGAGAAGAAAAGGCGGGCAAAATGAAACAGTAAGCACAGCCCAGGAGGAAGCTAACCACATATATGAACAAAGATGAAGAAATCAAAGCAGAAAAACAGAAAACATTTAGAAATTACTTTGAATATTCAAAAAAGAGCTCCTAGATTTAACCTCTGATACACCCCAAAAGTCTAAACGATTCACAACAATTATAAAACTTTAGATAAATTCAGTATACCGCTGGAAAATGTCCGCCATCTTCATTTCTTCTAACCAGTAAGTGAAGTGGAAAGCTGGGTCAAGAGGAACGAAAGATTTGCAGAAAAATAGAGAAATAAGATGAGAACTCGAATCATTTACAAAAAAAAGACAAATATTAACAAAAACGTTCGAGATAAGCATCTGCACCCAGTATGTGAGAGGCTTAAACTCCAAATTATAGTAAGACTATTTGATGAGAGAGATCGAACTCAAAAGACCAGATTTCATCGGGTTGGTCGAGATAAGACTGCAAAAAATAATAGGACCCAACAATAAGAACATCGCACAAACCCAGCTTTCCAGGAATGGCGGAGTGCTATTACTAAATGAGGGCAGATTCCAAAAGAAAACAATGAAAACGTTAAGATAGTATGTAACTTGGACCATACTAAACATGGCTTTCCACTCCACATCTTTACTGTTTATATCCCACCCTACTAGAATGAAGAAGTAAAAGAGTTTTAGAGGTTTTAGAGTCTCAGACATAAGAAAGTAATGTTGGAAAACATTTATTAAAGAAAGAAGAATGTTATCTGAGGAAGATTTAGATAATCCAATATAAAATGCTTTGAGGAGAGACTAGAAAAACACAGCAAGACAAAGCATTGGTACAATCAGCCCCCAGAATGGGTAATAGAGCCAACAACCAAGCAACAAGTAAATCATTCTAGGAAGCAAAAGAAAAATGGAACGAAACGATAAGAAATATGGAGCAATGCTTAGAGAAGAATGATGTTAAAGGATTCTTCTACTTGGTAAAGAGACTAACTAAAAGTAGGAAATAGTCAGGACCTATAAAAGGATTGACAAGGAGGAGAAAGAATTAACCTAGGGGAAGAATCTCTGGAGAAGATCCTAACATTTTACAAAAAACTATATTAAGATGATAGGAAAGAATAAGATTAGAAAGTCAAACCAGGCGATCAAGTGATGAAGGGGGGAATAGGAGACAGAGGCATTTTGCTGAGTGAACGAAATTGAACAGAGTATTAGGGAATGTAACATCAATAAAGCAATAGGCCCAGATGGTTTCGATAGTAAAATCCTAGGAAAATCAGAAAGCAATCCCAAAACAGTATGCATGAAAATAAAGAACTGGTTAAATACAGGACATATACCTTAGTACTTGAAGGAAGGTAGATTAATCTTACTGAGCAAGACAGTTGGAGATCACCACCCAGAAGTTAATAATACTAGGCCAATTGTAGTGAACTCACATCTAGTCAAAATAATCGAAAAAGTTATTCTAAACAAACTACAAAGTGGGAATAACTCGCTAATGCAAACATACAACTATCAAAGTGGATTCAAAGAAAATAAGAGCACCCACTTAAATGTCATTAGATTACTAGAACATATTAAGAACTCAAGAAGGAAGAGAAAGTCAAGAGAGGCATATCTGCTAGTAGATCTATAAAAGGCATACGACTCAGTCTGGAAAGACAAATTAATGGGAATTTTAAGAGATAGGGCAAAGTTAGGCTACGATAAAGCCACCATTAAATTAAATGAGGAATTATACACAAATAGTAGGATTAAATACGAAGATGAATATATTATCTCTCAAAATGGAGTTACTCAAGGAAGCAGAATATCCCCGATGCTATTCAACATTTAACTACAAGACGCGCTGTACTCACAATAGGAATTATTATCTTTAATTAGATAGGGAAAATTGATTGCATTTGCAGATGATATTCTAAAAACATCAAAGACCAACAATAATTTAAAAATTATCTTGAAATGTTTTAGATAAATTGTAGTAACGCAAAATTTGAAATTAAACACAAAAAAGACGGTGTTTTTGAGTGATGCCAAATAAATTGAACATATTCAGCAAATAGAAGGAAATCTGAAAGTGAAAGAAGCTAAATATCTGGGGATGAATATAATCTTAAATCCTCAATAGATGCTGAGAAACACTTGGAGTGAGATGAAGAGACAGACAGAGTTTATCCAAAGACTTACAAGATCTGACAGCCCAACTATCTGTGATACGATAATGGTAGCATAAATCAGGTCATTGCTGATTTAAATGTATACACCTCTCATTGCAGCCAAATATGTTAAGTTGAAGGAAATTGACAATATGGAAACACAGCTGAAGAGAATTGCATTTAGGACCCCAAGAGATATCCCTGATTAAATTCTGAGAATGGGACACAGTTAAATGAAAGCAGCACAGCTGATATCTTAATGCAATTAGCTCAGAAGAACACCAAGAAATTAAGACATGACATGGGAGAGTATTGGAGTAGAGACAGGAACTAAAGTCAAGTTTACTAAAACAAAATATGACTATAGAAAAGTAAAAAACTATTTATAACGAAAAACGTAATGGGTTCGATGATGGCAATCAGCTAAGGGACGACGCTCCTGAATTACGGGATGAGCCACTACTGCAATGTCCACAAAAAGTTTGTGGATAATAGACATATGAGGAATTGTAATTTAATCTACTAAGGAGGAGACCCGATAAGATTTTCAAATTTGATTAGAGAGAACAGACAAAGAGACCTAGACGATAAAACTCAAATTGAAATTCTAGCAAATATGACGTGGCTTGATGAAAGGATAAGGGGACTGGAGCTTTAAGAGTACTACCAAAAGGTTAGAAAACTTTTCAGAGTAACGTACATCAGGAAGCCTAAAATTCAATGGAGAAAATTGGAATGGAGAATGATGAATATTGAATATCCAAGACAAAGAAAAATTAATAGTAACAAATACTCTAATTTCGCAATTTGATTTGTATTTTTGCTATTTACTTACCTAAGTGGTTTATTAACTAACTAATAATATGAATTAGCTTTGTGATATTAAAATAGTGGAATAAAAGTAGCAAATTTGTCTTAATTTTGCCCCACTTTAAGTTTTTGCATTATCATCATTAATATTGATTATTTTTATGGATAATATTGTTTTATACAAATTGAAATCTACAAATAATTTAATATACTTTTTATAATATCTAGATAATTGAAAATGTAAGTTCATTTTCTAATTAACTCAATTATTCTGATATTTATATTAGTTTCTCTGTTCTAACTATATAAATTTCCAAAAATAAAGGATTCCACATCAGAATTAACTTAAGATAGAAGTTAACCAGAGTTTACTTCCATTTTTTTTATACTACTAATCTCTTAATTAATAATTTTGCCATTAACTAGACTAAGCTTTATTCATGATATAGATATAAGTAAAAACTATCAAAGAATTGAAAAGTTGGAAATGTCATCAATACTTATAAACTTAACATTTTTTCTCATTTATAGTTAGATTATCATTACATAATTTGTTTAGATGATTCATCTTAAAAGTATATATATATTAATATGACTGATGGAAACATTATATTTTTACCATTCACTTATTCAACTAAATTTTAATAAATCTAAAAGAAATAACTCAGATTCACTATCCAAGTTAAGATTTTTGATAATATTTAAATTCAAATACAAAGGAGACATAATCCGATTGTAAATAGCCGAAAACCAGAAAGAAAGCAAGGAAAACAATGAAGAAGAAATCAAAGAAAATTCACAGATAAAAAAACAAGATGAAGAAGAAAACTTAGAATACAAAAGAGCGAACAATCCTAATTTAAAAGTGCTTGTCCCTACATACCACTGCGTATAATGAATCGAGAGTCCACAGATACCTCAATGTTCACATATTATAATTTTTATTGTAATAATTAAATCAATTCTATCTTACCATTCATTGACTTCCTCACTCATTCGATTTCAAGTAGTATTACCAGTATTGTATAGAATAAAATGAGCATCACTGTAAGTCTTAATGTAAAGATTATTCATTATTTCCATTTTATATCACTATAAAATGTATTTGTTTATATCCCTTAAAAATAATGGTTTCAGTCGCCCATTGTTGTAAAATCACCGTAAGAATGCTTCAAGTTAATATCAAAGAATTTACTTGGAAATTTTTTACACTGTAGCTCTGTTTCTGTTTGTTATTTAAGTTTAATCGAGCCTTTTTATTACTGACTCAAAAGAAATATTAAAACATGTCAAAAAACAAATAAAATCTGAAGGGCCCTAAATGAAATAATGCTGGCTCAAGAATTGCTTAATAATAAAAAGAAATACTAAGCATTGCAAGTTTAACCCTCTAAACTAAATTATTTATTATTAATCGAATATAAGAATAAAAAGGAAAATTTAGTAAAAGAAATTAAAAATACAATCAAATATGTAAAAATTAGATCAAATGATATAAATGTTTTCTAACAGTTAATATTTTGAATTAAATATCAAGTACTTATTTATTATTATCAATTGATTAATCAAACATTGATAATATTCAATTTTTGTTTATTTCACTTTTCCAAATTTGATTCTATTTTGGCATACGAACTTTTCTTGTTAATGAAGATTTAATCCTCTTTCAAGATGAGAAAATTTCCAAAGGTTATTGATATCTACAACATATCTTCAGGGTATCTTCAGTATATCTTCTCTCTCAAATCATCATCCATATGCATGATCATCTAAGCGCTGATATTGCTGCTGAACAATTGAAAATATCCTAGATTTTATTGATTAGATAACTTAGTGTTTTATGTACAGAAGTTTTTATCAGAATTCAAACTACTATAACCTTGCTGGCAAAACAGGTTAACATATAAATTATCATTTGAGTGAGTTGATTGAGCAAACTGTCGAAGACTTATCAAAAGGCAAAATTTATTGAAGTAATAGAAGATGAAATGAGTCTAGAGATTGCCAATCTAGGGAGAATAGATGCATTTTATTGCATAAATTATCAAACAATTGAAACAATTTCAAAGAATATAGAAGATGAATCAACGCTAAAAAAGAAACTGAGGGCTTTAATTGAGGTATTATCTAAAGCCTCAGAATTTGAGTAAACCCCTATAAGAATTGGTAAAGAATCTTCATTCAAATCTTTGACCACTTATCTAACTTATCCTATTGAAGTTGAAAGTGATGTGCAATACAGCACTGCACCAGTTAAAACAAATCTTCTCCTTAAATGCCGCTTTAACCACACATTTTTGAATGAAGACATGAGAATCGATTAGGAGATGATACTTACACAATCAATCAAGCTTATTTACGTCATGGTAGATAATATCAAATCACATGGCTACTTGAAACCTACTCTACAGTATTAATCTTTCTCAAATGAAAGTCTAATCAATGTGGGTAACCAACCTTATCACCTTTTATGTAACTTCCAGGATTGGATACAAGTATCGTAGATCAAATAAAGAAAGTAAAAACTGAAGGTATAGTTGATATCATAGAAAAGGATGATGATTTTAGAGAGAAGATATCATGAAGATACCCTGAAGATATGTTGAAGATATCTATAATTTTTGATAATTTTCTCATTTTGAAAGAGGATTGAATCTTTATCAACAAGAAAATATAGTGTGCCAAATAGAATAAAATTTGGAAAAGTGAAATAAACAAAAATAGAATATTCTTCATGTTTTATAAATCAATTAATATTATCAATAAGTATTTAATATTAAATCAAAATAATGACGTTAGAAAATATTTAAATAATTTGATCTAATTTTTATATATTTGATTGTAATTTTCATTTCAATTACTACAATATCCATTTTTTAATTATGATTGCTTAAAAATTAAAATTTATCATTTTCTTGTCAAAAGCTTCTGAGTAATTTTAGTTACAATTAGATATAAGGGATTATATTTTTGTCTAAAATTAATATCTATAAAGTAATTCAAATTATACTTTGCGAAAAGAATATCTCTATATAAGTGAAATTATCAAACTAAAGTTTTTGGTCAAGAAAATTAAATACCTAAAATTAATCAATAATTTTCTCAATATATAATATAAATATTTAATTCACATAGGTAGATTACTACATTTTGAGATTTGAGAAATATCCCAAAAATTATAATAAAATTATAATAAAAAATTTCAAATCTCAATGTTACGTTTAAAGTATTTTCCCTGCTATTCAGAGCTTCTTATTGAAGATCTAAATTTTCATTTTCAATTAAAATTTAATTCATTTTTTGGAATTTTTATTTGAATTTGAAATGACTTTTTGAATGACATTTATAATTCCTATAATTTCAAAAACTCATATTTCCAAATATCTACATGACTTCAAAATGACACGTTTTGAATAGAATAAAAAGCCTAATATTAGTTATACTGTTCCATATTTTTAAGATTTATCCTTGGCTAAAGAGGGTAAAATCTAGAAAACTTTAAATTTGCTTAGAAATGTCCATGACCAATTTCATAAAGTTATGTGTTTTAAGGTGTTTTGAAGCAATATAAATTTTTATTTTCTATAATTTCCACTAATTGATTAAATGCGCATCTTTGCTGAGCTCTATGAACCCTGAGAAGCAAGAAATAATTTTTTAAATATTTATTTTCAATTATTCTTTTATTGTCATTTTGTTATCTTTTTTTATATTTATTATATTATGCACTTTTTCATATTAATTATTATTAATGTCTGTTTATCTCTTAAAATTATAATATTATTTTACTTGATCATAATGAGTACATTGTATTTCCATGTTTAATAATATACTTGTTAGCATCTCTTTAACTTTATCTAATATTTTATTATTTATTATGATAGATGAGTATGATCATTAGAATTAAAGAGACTTAAAAAAACATTTAATATATTTTAATAATAAGCTTTTAATAACAAAAGTTTTAGTCTTTTATTTGACTGGCACTTGATATTATTTATTTTATTTATTTACTATAAGTTCAATACAATTAATATCCCTAACATGATTTTATTATAGTTTTTACTTTTAATCTTAAACAGCTACTATTGTTCATTATCTTCGTTATTATATTATCCATATCTTAAATTATGAACTTCTATCAGAATAAATATTAATACAATTTTATTGAGAAATTTCTTATATTCTTTATGATTTTCTAAAGATATTTCTATTAAATCTTGCAGAGTTCTTCATTAGTCTTAACAATAATCTCAATTAAAACCCCCTAGAATGTAAATATTATACAATTAGTCTATATTTTTTGAATTTGAGTGAATGATTAAATTATTGATTGACATACTGATAAAATATATATGAGTAGATTACGATTTTAGTTCTTTCATCATAGATCAACTTTACTTGTACTATGATAGCCTTTTGAATGCAGCTTCCCCGGCCAATTGTTTTAGATCATCGAGAGTCTCTACAACATCCTGCTCTTTTTATGCGTCAGAAATTGCTTCAAGTAGAACTTTGCTGAATCGCTATTTATAGATGCTACAAGTTGCTCGAGTTTATCGAGCTTTTCAATTGAAATCTACTTGATCTTATGCAAAATCTGTTATTTTGGCAATTTATATACTGGAAAATATTTTGACTGCAATGCTCCCATACTCCTCGAGCTCCTACCCCTCATTTGTAGATATTGGCTCTCTGAATTGACTTCGCATGCAATAAGTTCTTAAGCATCAGTTCTAAACCTCGTGTTGTAGCCATAACTCTCTTCATTACTAAGGATTAAAACTCCATTTTACCATGATTGAATTTAATCCAAGGTTGCTAGAGAGATGCCCATTCTTACCTTTACTAGAGCCATTTAGGTGGTCATGTCTCGAACAATAGGCTTCTCATGATCGTCAAAAAAAAACTATGATAGACCTATGATACAGCATTCCTTTATTTCTTCCTTTAGTTTTTGTGAAATTATCATCCACACTTGAGCATACATTGACTTCTCCTCCCTAATCTTGACTCAATGAATGCAAAAGTTCGTATTCACTTTTGAACTTAAGAACTTTGGGTGATATACACACTTGAGCAAGGACTCTTTGAATGCCTAAATCGCAAGTAGCGTTGAACATGTAGGACTTGCTCAATCCTAAATCCCAAAGTCTATACATTTTACCATCATAGTACAGAAAGGGATGCTTCCACTCAATTTGATCGAATTCATCAATGATCAGAACATCGTAAGGCTTCTTAGTTTTATAAAAGTTTTCTATGGTCTCTATCTGCAGCTAAATGCCTAGTGGTTGAAGAAACTTCTCGGTTTGTAATTTAAGGATTTGATAAGGAGCAATTATAAGTACTTTCTTGCCCTGTTGAATCCAGTAACAAGCCAATAGCCCCTGAATCCAAGTTTTTCCAGATGCAGTTGGCTTATAAACTTAGATGTTATTATGCTGATGACTCAAAATTATCGCAGATATTGTCGATTAGTAAACTAAATGCTTGTAATCTTGACAAGTTTCCTACATTTATTACGAGCATCTAGAAATTTCATCAATTGACACTTAGTGATCTCCATTCACAGTCTTTGAAGACTTTTACCAAATTTACTCACTCTTAGATACAATCTCAGATTATGATTTTTAATTTTGAGAGCTAGAGTGTAGTTTACCGAGCTCAGACATCCACAAAGTCTCATCCTGTTCAAATATTTACCCTAACTAGTCAAGCTCAAAGTCTTTCACAGATTTAAAGCTCCAATATTAATCGCTCCATTTGTAAGTTGATATAGGGGCGCTTTGCGAGCATCGTGAGAAGAATTTTCCTCTATGAGAATACTCCTATAAGCTCAGGTAGCATGCGTGATGGGCTCTGCTTAACCTTCGTTATTGAAATCAAGGTAATCAGATCTTCCCTGAAGAGTTTGTTGACCTTTAGTATTGTTGATATTAAGTCATTGTATAGAAAATGATTTTTTTTTTGACGATTACCTCAGCCTCTTTTTCATTGAACCCTTTCTTCACAAGAAACTATTTGAATATCTCCAGGCCTTCCAAAAAATGGGTAGTCTACAGAGATGAAAGTGAATTCAGATCTAGCAATAGAGCTATCAACCCAATTGTAATTGGTTAGCTGTTATCTTTTAGATGTCTGTTTATTGAAGATGCCATCGTCCCTAAAACTATTCTCTCCTCTTTATCAAAAAGTTGAGTATCAACGCTATGATTTAAATATCGATAGAGCGTGTAAATCAGAGTTTAACCTTCCATTGGCAATTTTTTATAGAGGTAGAGACAGCCAAGTGAAATTTGAGGATTTGTGATTGTGAGTAACTCTTGAGTTCCCTCTTAATTTGTTAAATCTCCCTCGTTTTGAACAATAAGATTATATGCTAATGTTGATGTTTCAACTGACAATCGACACTGTCAGCATAGAACTCTTTATCTTGAATGAGGGAATGATTTAATTTTTGAATTAAACTATGCTGAAACCCATCATCAAGCTCTGCAAAATGCTGAATGAGGAAGAATGATAATTTTTAAATCTCATTGAAAGCTTAACTCGCTATAGTAGGACTGTCGCTTGAGGTTTTCATTCTTAACTTTTGATTACTTTTGTTTGTTTGGATGGTATCTCATAAGCTGATCCTCTTTTCTATAAGCATGACTCTTCCTTGATCTTTAATCCACCAAGAGCTCGCCTCAGAGATTATCTCTTAACTCGGATATAATTTCATAATCAAAACGCCAAAACTAATTAGTGAGGTTTATAAGAGCTTTGATTTGTAGGGTATAGTTAGGGTCTTATTGGGGTTAGTAGAGATATTAGGCCAATTTGCAAAATGAGAAATAGAAATTAGCGAAATTTAGGGTCTATTTATGATGAGTAAAATTTAGATTTTCTGCTTAAGCTTAGGTATGTACAAGTATTAATATAGACTAAGTCAAACCAGTACTTAATTATACAGCCATAGCAATACTCCTACGCAAGAGTGCCTCAACTGTTAGGTATCATTGCTTGTTAGCTCAGGCTCTTGAAAACATCCTGCAAGAAAATAAAAGTTCTCACAGGTCCATATTGACTATCTCTGTGACTCTAAGACATTAAAGTATTGGACTCACTTTCCTCTTGACTAACGAGCTGTCATGTTTCATCGTAAGTTTCCTGAAATGCGTATCTCTCCTTAGACTATAGCTAATATTTATAGAAGAAATGGCATTACTTTCAAGACTGTCAACAGAGTGAAGAGAGTAATTGATTTTACAGTGCCATTTTATAGTAATAATTTAAACTTTATATATGATTAAATGCAGAGAGCTATTACTAATAACATCAAGTTCATACATGCTGATGAAGCAGTGTTCACATTCAACACTTTCATTAATAAGTCCTGGAATAAAAAGTATGATAATATAGAAGTATATGACTAAAAATTAAAGGTTGCCACTCACAAAATTTTAGCTGGTGAAGATTCAGGTCTAGAAGCTTATGTCATTCATCCTCGCTCTATTAAGCGAGAGTAGTATATCGAGTTTTTGCATAAGCTCAGAGAGAAGTATAGCAACTAAGAAATCATCTTGTTTGTTGATAACTTATCATTTCATAAGACTAAGGAGTCTAAGAAAGCTTATGAGGAGTTTAACATAACTCCTGTATACAACGTTTCTTATAGCCCATAATTTAATGGAATTGAATTTTACTGGAATTAAATCAAGACTTACCACAAGAAGCTACTGCTGTATCATCTATTGCATGATTTACCAATCGATACAGTAGACTTTATACAAAGTAGTTGCAAGAGAGTGAATAAAGATAAGACTACATATGTGCAAGGAAGGGGAGAATGAATGTTTATTAATAAGTTTTAGACTTAAATGAATGAAATAGTTCACATATTAAATGGACCCTTAAAAGGATTAGGCTTCTCTTTCTCTTCTTCTTCTTAAGGCTTGATAGGCCCTAAGTTTCTTCTCTTACTGCCATCTCCTGCATCTATTTTCAAATCTTCTGGCTTTTAAACATCTTTATAAAGTCTCTTGCTAACTTAATGAACTGTCTGCTGTTTTCTATCTCTATGAACCTTAGCATGCTCTTTCATATGATATATACCAGTGCCAGATTTTCCTACAAAGTTATATGTCAAAGCTTACTTGAAAGATAAGGATGCTTCTTAAGTTCCTCTAGCCATGCAGAGTTTATTAGAATGCCTTGCTTCTTCTAGTCTTCAGGAGAGATAGAATATCGTTATTTATGTGCTTCTTCAATTATTTCTCTGAGATACTCCTCTTTTATTGTACCAAGAACACCAAAGAAAAAGTTCCTCTCTGGTAGTTTATTAGAGAGTTGCTTCTTGGTAGGAAGGTAAACTACCACTTCCTCATCTTACATGGCATCCTCATAAAGATTAGTGACTGAAATCTCAGGGTAGTTGGGAATTTCTATTAGTTTAATCTCTTTATTTTTAAAAGCTTTCTTCTCCTCACAAAGTATTGCTTTCAAGAATGAAATTTTGGTACCTTCCATCGTTGGAAGGAATAATCCAACTGTATAATATGTTAATAGTCATCAAGTTATCTTACCATGTAAAGTTAGGAATCGATAGAGATCTTCCTTACTTCTGTATCTTGAGATCATTTCTTGAGCCTCGACTCTTTTCTTTTGATCATTTAGTGATTGCATCTTTGTTCCTCTTCCTATTAATGAATTTCAAATTACAATTTTAGACTTCTGGATCCTATTGTTTAAAATCTTACTACTAAATATGGGCATCTTATAGGAGGTCAACCCTGCAAAGATACGTGGAGAAAGTTTGCAGAAGCTGTAAAAAATTGCAGAGTTTAAGCTCCATTTTTATCAATTTAGTTCCATTAAATAAGTACTAAATCTGTTTAATTTTAATTAGCACTGGTACTAAATCCGTTTAATTTTAATTGGTACCAATTTAATAGTACCAAAATTTAATTAGTACCTAGTTTTAAACTAATGAGGTTTTAATGGAAAAGTTTCAAAATGGTTCAAAACCTAATTGGTACCAGTACCAACCTGAATTTTTTCTTAGTTGGTACCAAAATTAAGAATATTAAGCATAGTAAAATTATAGTCTTAAACTAAGTATAAATATGATCTCTTACACCTCAAAATCAACCATTATTATTTCTATGGAAGGTATTAAACAGAGTAAATATAACTAGTAAAGATATTAGAGATTTATAATAGAAATTTAAATTTGAATTTAAACATGTCGGTTAACTTAAATCGTAAAGCAATCTCTCTTGGAACTGAATAATCATAGCTAAACTTTGGCTCAACTAAAAAGCCTGAAATTATTTATGTTGAGAGGGAGGTAGAGCTAAGAACTCTTGAATTTGAAGCAGAGGTTTTTATCATAGAAGTATTAAACCAGAAGAAGAGTGCAGAGATAGGAGTATAAACTAAAATTGATTATGTTGAGGAGCTAAAAGAACAGCAACCAATCGAAAAGATAAAAACATATCAATGTGAAGACTGCTAGTATCTTTTCTCAACCGAACAAAGCTTGAAGAGACACCTGAAAGGGGTACACTCTGGCAAAGCCAAGATCTATTTCAAGCATGAAAAGGTAGAGGTTAGGTATTAGTGCACGACATGCATGAAATCATATACTCACTCAGCTAAAGTTAAAAGGCATATGCAAAAGCATCACCTCAGCGAGTTCTTGATTGAAGATTAAGAGACTAAAAAACTAGTAAAAGTTAAAAGAAAATCTAATACTCTTGAATAATAAAGAGAGCAGCAGGAGAAACACAAGAGGCAGAAGCAATTTGAATCGATGAACCAACCAGTAGGCAATACAATTTCAGCATGCTTCTAAGCGAAAGCTATGAATATACCAGCATTAAATACAGTTGATCTCATCGCTTGAATTGAAAACAACTTGAATATAAACGTGTCTGCAAAAGCAAAGCTTATAGTAGTTGATGAGTATGCATACAAGGTATATCCTTTCAGTTATCTTTTTAAGAACCAACAATTAGAACGAGTTTGCTAATGAATACGTGGTTCTTAGAGAGGTCTAAAGAATAGATTGCAAGAATTTGCTTAAGTTAGATTGTGTCATATTAAGCTATGGTTTTATCGCACTAAGACTCAAGAAATTTTAAATGACTCTGAGAGACTATCTCTATCATAATCTCTACCCCGATTATTTAAACGATATACTTTCAGATATGATAAAGGGTGTCAAGGAGTTGAATGACCTTGGGTATGTTCATAGAGATTTGAAGCCTTTAAATGTGATGCTGAATCTCTGCCCATTAGAAGTAGTTGTAACCGATTTCATTTGAGCTTTAATATAAGAAATCGTTCCTTTAGCATTGGAACTTGGGACTCCCGGATACTTCCCAATAAGAGAGAAGTGGACAAATGGTTCTGTCTAATGGGATGTTTGGGCAGTAGCTGCAATAATATTAGAAAGTGATATAGAAAGTATGTCTTACTTTGGTAATAAACATGAAAAGCAATTAATAAGTTTGGCTTAGAAACACATAAAGTAAGAAAGAATATGTCTGCAAAGAAATTAAAAGCAAAGTAGATATGATAATCGTGATAGCTCCAAACTATCCTCGATAAACATTAGATGATATCCTTGATCCACTAGAGAGAGCATTCAAACCCCAAAACCCCTTAATGAGGTTTATAAGTGCTTTGATTTGTAGGGAATTTGTTAGGGGTTGGGGTTATTAATAGGTTTTAATGTGAAATTTATAGTAAATGTATTTAATTTAATCACTCAAAATGCACTTTTGGATCATGTGGGAGAGGTCTGAAGTTTATCTTACTTAACCACAACTCTATCTGCTCTATTGATATGTCTGATCTTGAGTTTGGTTTTATTATTATTGACTCTGCCATTTGCTTCATTGATTGAGACACTCTTGTTTTTTCAATAAATTGCTTTATTCTTTGCCTTGCATCCTTCTCGCACCTTGTAGAGTAGTAATCGTTGCGAGGCATATCGCACTCTATTATTATAGCTGCTAAAGCCCATACATCCCACTGTAAGTCTCCATCTCTCCAGTCTTCTCTTTCTGGATAATAACCTGGAGTTCCCATTACACTTCCAAGTCTTGATACTTCCACTCTTAAGGCTCTGTTGAAATCAATAATTGTTACTGTTACTGGTGAAAAGTTCAACATTATATTCTCAGGCTTGAGATCTCTGTGAACAAAGCCTAACTTATGAAGCTCTTTGATACCTTTTATAGCTTAGGTTGATATTAATGCAAGCTATCTATGATTTCTTTGATCAGTTATGAAATCTCTGAGTGTCATCTTAAAGAGTGGTAGTCTGAAAGCTACATGATCTTTGGCTAGGAGAACAGCATCTAGCTTTATTAAGTATTTGCATTCTTTAAACTTGGCCTGAGTGAGTACTTAATACTCATTAGTAAACTCCATTGAATATTTATCATCACTAAGGAGATAGTTGAAAGGATATACCTTGTAAGCATACTGATGATCCTTAATAACTTTCTTGTCATAGGAGTCCTCCAAAATTAGGTAGCTTTAGAGAGAAGTATCTAAATCAATCTATGCTAGTACTGGAATTTTCTTGTATTATATCTTAATCATGATTTTAGTGACCTCTGATGCTAAGAGGTTGCGTGCAATCCTCACATACTCTGATTCGCTTGCTTGTTAAAGCTCAGCAGCTTAAAGAGGTTCCCTTGCTTTTCTTTTGTTGAGCAACTTCAGTTGAGTGTCTTAATCTTCAACTTCTATCTCTTTCTTGTGGGCTTTTAAAAGATGCTTCTTTAAGTCTCTTGTATGAGAGTACTGCTTATGGCACTCAAAGCAATCATACTTTCCATCAACTTTGTCATGCTTTAAGTATACAGTAGGCTTAGCTTCCTTATGGACCTTTATATGTCTGTACCAGCTTGATTTATGAGCAAAATCTCTCTCACATAGCTCACAAAAATAGACTTCATCTTCTTCTGTTTGTATAGGAATTTCATTAATACCTTTCTCCTCCTCTCTGTCTCCCACACATTTGTTGCCATTTATTTTCTATTATTGATTTCTATTTTAATAACAGAGACCTCAATTGATAGTTCTGGTAGTTCCTTATGAGAGTTCATCTCACAGCTATCACACTTTTTATTGACGCCAGAGGTAAGTCTCATTTAGTTTTATGGAAGTGCTGTTGTTTTTCTTAAAATTTTAGCGCTCATATTTAAATTTGAATTTAAAATTATAAAACTGCCTCTATAACTGAGAGCTTATATGAGAGCTTTGCAAGCCTACAAGTTTCAAGGAAAGTTCTTAGAGTATTAGAGAAGAATTATGAGTGTTAAGAGACAACCCAGCTCAAAATATAGGTGAGAAAGTAACCATTTTAACTTTCAATTATAAGTTGATTATAGCACGTACCGATTTAGGAGGTGCGCCTAATTAAGTACGTACTGCTTTAGGAGGTATTTTGTGATTTTATGATTAAAATTAGGGTGCTCCTAATTAAGTACTAGCTTTAATTAATGCTCTTAATTAAGTACTAGCATTTTAGGAGCTGC
>ARYC01004430.1:0-43079 GCA_000711775.1 Oxytricha trifallax | reverse complement strand
TTCTCCATGAGTTTCGTGGCGGCCATCACCAATGACAGGTTGATCTCGAGTCAGGTCATCGAGGGCGCGTTCGACGCCATGCTGTTCGAGAACTTCCTCTATCACACCCTGCGCCAGCTGCGCACTGACAAGAACCTCGCGTCGAAGAGGATCGTGCTTCTCATGGACAACGCAGTCATTCACAAGTATTCGGAGGTGCTGGCTACAGCCAGGAAGTTCAAGGTGACAGTGCTATTCAACGCCGAGTACTCTCCCTGGCTCAACCCGATCGAGCAGTTGTTCTCGTACATCAAGAGGCACCTTCGATAGGAGTAGGCTGACAGCAAGTAAGTATAGTAAGCTTAACCCAATGTAGGATCCATCTCGTGAAGCGGCTCTCGGATATTCTGAAAGCCATGACCAAGACTGACGTGAACAAGCTCTGGGCCTTCAGCGTGATGCAGTGGTGCAGCACTATCAAGCATGGCTTCGTTTTATGCAAATGTTGGCAACATTCGAGAACCTACCAAGATTGGCTAAGTAAGCAAGAATCGTGACGACGAGCGTGTTATTTATTAGATTAGTTTTTATACCTAATTATTACATATTGCACTTTTAAGTTTAAGTTTAAATCAATCAAACCTTCCAAACCATCACAACCTCCCTCGCTTGCGCGCATTTGAGACACCAACTTTGCCACTATAGCCAACGATGGTTGTTTCAAGCCCTCTTATAGCAGTTCTTGCCATCACGAGCGATGAATCACGAAGCTTGGTACCAAATGCTATTGAATTAACCATTCCACACTCTCAACTCTCACTCCAATCATCATTATGCACTCCCGTTGCTGTATCCAACCAATTGCTGCCAGCATTCGCACCAATCGTTGAGAGAGCCTACCTACTTGTCAGGACCAAATCGTCAAGTGTTGGTAGAAATCGCGAAAATCGACACAAATCTTCCAAAGTAGTTGAATCAATCAATTATCAGCTCACTTACACTTATAGGTCCATTTTCGTTTTCTCTCATTCCAACAGTTGGGGACTTATGACCAAATTTTAAATATTTAAATGGTGATTTAATTATTCAATTTCCTATCTTTTTCTATTTTATCAATATTATTATCTGTCTGTCCTTTTGGGCAATATATATTAAAAATACTAAAAATATTGCTAGTTATATCAATAAAATTATCAACAGAATATAGTAATTTTGATTTTAATATTGAGTTGTAGATTTATGTATATTCTATCTTAGAAATATGATTGTCTGTGTTTGTTTTCGATTGTTATAAAATTGATTAATCTTATGGATCGATATGAGTTGTTAATTCTCCAGCTAACTACACATTTACAGAAGCTACATAACTAGCACTCACAGCAGAATCAAATGTTGCTAAATAAGATATATTTGATAAAGATCTTCAATTCTAATTGATATAAGAAATTGGTGGTTTAATTGATCTAATCCTTTTTCATCTGTATAAGTATTAGCTAAAGAAAGTGTTGCAGAATCCTGAGCATCAACATATGTTTTATTTTTTACTCAATACTTAATTATCTGTGTACGTGTTACATTTTTTAAAATGCTCTGGCAGATTGCATTTGATCTGTGATTAATCTCATAACTATTCATCTTTCTGCCATTATATTTCTTAATCAATATTATTCATTTAATAATCTCATAAACTATTATCTGCTCTTATTCTTGATTAGTATTTATATGTAATATTTGTTTATAATTAGATATTACAGATTGCTCTTATATCTATGCTACTTTTTATACAGAGGAATTAATTCAAGTCAACATAGCTCCTTATTAATAAAAGCTTTACTATTTACATCTGCGTTATTGCAATACAATTATTTAGTTGAATTGGTTAAATTTAAAGTAATTTATAAAGTTAAGGCCACATTTATTACGTTCAATGGTGCTAATTATCCAGATTATCTCTAACCTACAAACATATCAATAGCGTATTACACACTATCTGATTCTGTATTTGTCTATGGATATTTTAAATTAGTAAAACGATGATTCTATATATCCTGTACGAAACCATAAATTAGGAATTTATTTTAACTTTTTGAAGTATAATCTATTCATTTTGGTTATATAAGCTTACTTCAACTTATGGTGATTTATATGCTTAATTAAAATTAGCTTTAAGAAATAAAATGTAAGCAGAACCTTTTGATGACAAAATCTGGTTGAATGTTCATAAACATGACAACTTTATCACAACTACTGATAAATATGTCACGAAGTACATGAATGTATTTTAAATAACAAAATTAAAGCAAAAAGGAAACTTTTTATTCTATTTTGTAGGCTGGAACCTTGTAAAAAGCATATTTAACAATAAGCTTTATGTTAATATACAAATAACCAATTAGAATCATTTTTAAAACGCGATCAGGATCAAGAATATTTTTCTTCAGCACTTAACACAGCTGTTGAGCAATCATATTCCATTAGAAAATTATAAGCAAATAATTGATATACTTTTTTACAAAAATAAAATTTAGTAAATTCATTTCAAAGGTTGATTTTATAATGTCACCCATGTAATATTATTGCGATGATAAGGTTGTATAAGCAAGTTAAATTGATTTAAATTATAATGTTAATTTGAGTAAGAGAATGAAAACATTATAGTTGACACTAGTTAAGATTAAACACCAGTAATATCTACTAATTTCAGATTTAATGAATAAATATTTGCCCCTATTTAATTTTCCAATCGTACAAGTCTTTTCCCAAAAGTTATAAAATAAATTGATTTAAGAGTAGATTTTTAAAATTAAATCTATAACCTATATATCTTTAGTTTTACCATTTATATTACATCTTCATTACAACACTATATCATAAAATTCTATGGACGTGAATTGTACAATAGTTATTAAAAAGATTAAAAATTTGCCTTTCATTGAACACGATTTCTTTACAGAAGATCTTATTGGGTCTTTACTTTTTAAAACCGCAATAATTTCTGTTAAAAATGAGTTTGAGACCGACCTCACTTGAAAATCGTTTACTTTCAACAACTGATACTGATAGAGTTGTGCTTGCAGAACTTTAAAGGTTGCGTTGTTATGCTTTTATTGAAAATGTTGAAAACATGCAATTAAAAAGATTGGCATATAAATGATTAATTGTTCAGAATATTTTTGCATAGAATTGTTTCAGAATTTCTATCGCAAATTTGATTAATTGTATTGCAATTATAGTGGCAGTTAAGTTTATTTTGATTACTATAATTTTATTTAAAAAATCTGGGTTTAGGTTCGTTGTTGTTATAGTTATTGTTGTTGTTATTTTAGTTATTGTTGTAATTTTAAGTCAAATAGTTAGTTTAAAAATGATTATTATTAAGTTAGGTAAAAAATCAGAAACTGATGTCTAAAATTCATATTTCTTTGAATAACTTAAGCTATTTTTTGGAATAAATTAAATTGATTTCTAAATACAAATTAATTTTTATTATAATATTGGAATATTATAATAATAATATTAATAAGATCACATTGAAGTCTCTGTGGACCCCCAATCTTAAATATATGGTAATATATAAGGATAAAGCCCTTTTAAAGTTGAGAGTGCCCTTTGTTGTTTAGCGTTATTTGTTCTTACCGCTCTGATGTCGCTTTTACTTTCTCTATTTCTTGATGATGATTCTGGTCTTCTTTGACTTAATGTTTCTAATGATTATGATTCTACTTGTAAACTGTTTGTATGTTACCCTAGTGTTTTCATGGTTTATGAAATTTCTCAAAGTGCCTTCGAATTCTTTAACCTATTTAGTATTCAGCTCATGTCTCATAGTAGTGCTACAAATATTCTTTAGGTTTTTCTAGTTGCCTTCTTTTGAATCCTCTGAGTTTGATCCTTGGTTAGGGTTTGTTATTTATTATTAATTATTTTAATTCCCAAACATTAATAAGATTCTTTTCTAAATTTCCATTTCTTTTGTTGATCTGATTAGGTTGTCGACTTCTCTATGTTTTATGTTGAAGAGTTTTTTCTCTCATGATGGTTAGTACCAACAATTAAACACTTCAAATTTATCTATTATTTAGTCATTAGTGAGTTCATTCTGTGACTGGAGAGGGTGTTTACTTATTTTATACTATGTATCGTTCTTCTCTGATATTTATTGCATATTGGGGTCTATGGCAGGTACCTGTGTGGTTTGGTCAAAAGTATTTTTGTTCATTACTAAGTCGTCCATTTTCCCCCTATCTTGTACTGAGGGTGCTTCTTCCCTGTCTTGTTCTGTTCTCTCCTATTTAGTAGGGAAAAGAGTTGAGAAAATTGAACCTTGAAAGATGGGGTTTTGTTGATCGGGTCTCTGGGTTATGAGGGTATCTACTAAGTGAACGATACTTACGCCTGGGTTAGAGATGTTTTTTCATAAAGGGGTTTATGGTTTGGATTATATATGCTTGCATCTTAAGTCAAATGAAGGCCATATTGTATTTTTTTGTGAATAATATTGTATTTGAGGCCTTAAGTGTGTTTGTGTTATATTGTGAAAAAGGCGACTTAGAGATCAAAGTTGCTAATTTTACATATTTGGTTATTAAATAGTA
Source organism: Oxytricha trifallax (assembly GCA_000711775.1). NCBI lineage: Eukaryota > Ciliophora > Spirotrichea > Sporadotrichida > Oxytrichidae > Oxytricha > Oxytricha trifallax. The sequence goes on along the minus strand of ARYC01004430.1, from coordinate 38,505 downwards.
AGTTTTCCTTGATTTTCCTATTAGCTATATCTTTGATTGGAGCCTTTGTTTAAGAGAATCTGCTCATGTTTAGTCTCAAACAAGCATTTAAAATCTAATTATTCTGGTTGGTAAATTGGAAGAGTGTTACTGGGGGGTGTCCTGTTGGTTTCTTATGGAATTCCTTTTGCTTATTTTCTTCTCAATTTTTTCTCTAAATCTCTTTGAGAAGTAGTCAGTCATATTGAGTTCAACTAGTGAACACGTTAATGGGTTAGCCTCTTGGTGGTTGAGGTCTATGTTTAGGAGTCCCATGTTTTGAAATCAGCTAATTTCTACTGTAAGTCTTCATTGAAGTATGATAGTAGTTGCCCCTCGTCTTCATATAGACTTTTTCCTTCCGTCATGGTGGAGTGGGAGGTGGTAGGTGTTTTAAATTGCCTTGTGGGAGTTGTATATCATTTCTGATTTATCGTTACGACCTCAGGGCAAGTTTTTGGAATATTAAAATAATTAAAACTATATTGTTTTATAATATTAAATTATACCGAAAAGACTTAGAAGAATATCAGTTCAATCTCATATTGTTGAAGATTAAATAGAATAAAGAGCGATAAAAATGCGTCCTTAAATGAAAGCATTAGATGATTTTACTAAACTAAACAAAGATATGAATTATGCGATTATAAAATTCTTAGAAAGCAAACGCAAAAAGTTAATACAATTAGCACATAAGTTATAGCTCAAATATGGCATCGAACTTGTTGATTTTTATTATAATATAGATGCATGGCTAATAAGGGATTAGCTATATTAACATAGAGAAAGAGACTATTAGAAAATAAAAATACCGATTTATATGATTTAGAAGAAGAATAAATTTACTACTTTCCAGAGTTTCGCAATTAAAATATGAAAATTTGTAAGAAAGCGGAGAACTGCTCGAAGGTACCCGATTAAAATAATAAAAAACTGGAAAAATAGAGGAAAAATTAGATGATTTAGAAAGATAAGAATATAGAAAATTTATTAAAAAGTTATCTCAAAGAGTTAAAGAATCATTAGCTTTTGCAAAGAATAAAAAAGATGTTAAGTGATAGAGAAGAAAAGATATAGGCTCAAGAAGAAAATATTTAGTTGAAGAAGAATTTAAAAATTTAAACGCTTAACAAAGTAAAGGAAATAATTTAAAAATAATAATTAGCATTATATAATGGCTGAATAATAGTTGCTAAGCATCAGAAGGGTTTACATAAAAGAATTGGAATAAGCTTAGATATTGTAATAAGTCATTAAAGTATCATAATTAGCTTATAAATTAGTTGATTAAATTTTAAATTTCATAGCAACAGAAACGCAAAAAGATTTGGACAGCCTATAGATCCATTTGAAAGCCAAAAACAAATATAACATTAATGGGAAACTTTTCGGAAAAATAGTATTCAAGATTTAATTGATAATAAAAAATAAAATATCATAATTATCAGTTTAAAAAATAGAAATTAATTCGAAAAAAGTAGAAAAATAATTATATAAAGAATAAGAAAAAACTAATATCAATAACTAAATTCAGTAAAATATTTTATTTAATACATTAAGAATATTTTTGGGAGACTTCCAAGATAGACAAAATATATAGTAAAATAAATTAGATTATAGAAATGCCTAGAAATCATTTTATTAAATTGAAAAATCAAAACAACCAAAGGAATAAAAATAAGATTTATTTACTTAATTATATATTTAAAATGCATAAAAAATAAAAAAAAACTGGTATTTTTGAACTATGTGGAAACTTCATTATATTTTTAGCTGCCAAGTATTTATTTTTTGTAATTTACATTTAATGTAAAGTTGTTTTAATTAAATAATAATATATAACTTTTTTAAATTAATATAAGAATGAAAGGAGGTGGAGCTAAAGTTTTATGTTAACTTGTTTTATTAAAATTATTCTTTGGTACCCTCGGAAGCTGACCCAGTCATAATAATGACTGATATTGTACATGCTCATGCTTTTATATTGCTAAAACAAATTCTGCTGAAAAAAAGTAATTACATATTTAGATACTTTGGATCTTTATTAAAATTTATGGTGATATAGTGGTTTAAATAAAGGTCAAGGACTTTCTTTGCAACAGTTACCAGCAAACTCAGAGAATAAATGATGTATTTTTGTACAAATAGCTTCAAGTAATATCAATCAATAATCATAATGTAACAGTCTGTAATAAATATGATTACCATATGACAGCTTTTTAAAATTCTTCTAAGTATGATGAATTATTGAATTTCGTTCATATTATTTTCTTTTGTATTTTTCTAAAATATTTTAACATCATTCTATTTTAGTTCTTGAATTGAAAAACGTGTATATTGAGATAAACATGCAACCTAATAAGCTTAAGACTGGTTATGGTGATAGAGTATGGGCAGAAATGCAAATATTATTCAGTGCTTTATTTGAAATCAAGTTAAAATTAAAAAAAGTTCAACTTTAAAGATGAACTAAGTGGCTTGAATGATAAATGTGAATATATTGGAGATGATATAGAAGGAGGTAAAGATTTTTTAGATATGGCTAACAACTAAAACAATGATGATGACTTCGAAAATTTTGCTGATTTCGTGCAGTGACCAATCTACCATGAGTAAAACCTACAGAATCAGATAATTTATTCCTCCTTTAGCAGTGAAGAGTTGATGATGGAAGTAGAAAGAGTGGCTTCATAAACTTAAATCAGAAGCGTCCTTTACAACGATAAGGAATGGAGAAATCACTTAGATAAAATTAAAAAGTAAGCAAGACTCAGTCAAATAAGCTCTTCCGGAAGTAAGAACAAAGTTTGAGAAGCTTTAAAATGAAGAGAATAGAGGACTAGAGGGGATTAGCAAGAAGCAAGGTAATTTATCAAAGAGCTCCTTAGGGCTGGCTGGATATTACAGAGCTCACTCTGAAAACTAAACAAACATAAAAATAACCTTAGCTACTGCATGTAAGAATGTTAGCGAAATGAAAATTAATTTAGCGATATTAAAGAGTGAATTTTGAATGTTAAAGAAAGAGAAAGAATATTTTTCAAGGTTAACACTCCCCTTATAAAGATCAAGAAGCATATTGCTACTGTAAAATCCATAATTCAATCCATCGATATTAGAATTGGGGGGGTCAAAACTCTTGAATTTATCTCAATGAAATAATTAACCAATTAAAAGAAACAAAAATCAGCATTTCAAAAATTTCCCTAGAAAACAACGATGATTACGATCTTGCAATTTGAAGGAAAGCTGCTTAAATATAGAGAAAAGTATTTTCTGATATAATCAAAAAATATATTGTTTTGTTTAAAGTTTTATTAAAAAATAATAAATACATAGCAGTAATAATAACTTTAAAAAATTATCACATTTAAATTTTTCACAATTTGCCTATTTTTTATTTATTTTATTAATAATATAGGGTCTCTTTTAAGAAAGCTTTTAAAAATATAGATTCTGAATTGGAATAAGATTATTGCGTATTTAATTTTTATAAGAGGTAAAGAATTAACTGAAACTGCATAAAAAATTTAAAAAAAAGTTATTCCTTCATCAAGTAATCATAATGATGTAAATCATTTCAAATCTGCATTGTTATGATTATTGCAGATTATAATTTATTATTTTTATAATATAATAATTAAATTTCAAAATAATTTCAAGTGTAAACTTTATCAAATACTACTTATAAGCTTGATATCATAGAATCATTATTTTTGCCTATTCTACCACCATAAGTTGAACAATTTTAAATTAAAAATGAACATTCAAATCCATTGCTTGAAAAGGCATTATATAATTTGATTAATTAAATGTATAATATTTATGATTATGTCATGTCAAATTAATTTTCTGGACTCCATGTTTCTTATATAGGCTAAGTTATTAAATATCGCTAAAGTCTATTTTTTAATCCCAACGCAATGATGAGCCCATTATAAATCACCTTATATAAAAGACCACTTAAATTATAAGTATATGTTTTAGTTCTAAATATCCCTACATTTAATTAAAATATTGAAAGATATATTATAAAGTTGAAACTATTTACTCTAATTTATATTATCATTAAAATAATTTCAAACAAAAATTAGTTTTTATTAATTCTAAAATTCTAAAAGATATTTATATTACTTAATCACTTAAAACAATTCTTTTTGAAGAAAATCTATTACCCAACAAACAATTTAAAATAGTAATAATCACCTTTTAGTTTTTATAAAGTTTATATTTAAGAATATTTATCATTGTATTTTTTATATAGTTGGAAAAGATCATTTTAAATTATCATTAAACTTTTCCTTACTTTTACTTTCCCATTAGGTCAAATTATTAATTCATACAATTCCCCATTAAAATCAAAATAAGAATAAGGGCGATAACATGATCTTACTGGTCTTTTTATAGTTTAATATTATTTTAATTAAATTCTTTTACATTCAGATTCTAGTTTTATAACTAGGTTTATAACCTATTTAACTAAACCCAAGATTTTCTGCTGCTGTCAGTAAAGTAAATAATTTCGCAGTAATTAAACTCTATAATTAATTTTTAAGAACTTCTATATTAAGTTTCCATCTCCTTTATTCATCGTCTGAGTTATCGCATTATTCTTAAATATTTTATACTTCTACAACTAGTTTTTCATCATTAAATATTTCATCATTGGAATTTACATCACCAGTTTCACAATAATAATCGTCATGTATTATATCATTATATTCATTATATTAATCTATTAAAAATATTTATTGCTCAGATTAATTAAATGCTAAACTATCCCGAATTCTATTTTTTATTAGATCACTTAAATTTAAGCTTTATTTTGGTTATATATTATAATTATTCCCTAATATTTCTCTATTATTAGGTTGAGCGAGTGTATCTCCTAACTAAGGATAAATTCTTAATGGATTTAAATTTGATCCTCCAATATTGGATAGCAATTAGAATGTTTTATCTACCAATACTTTTTTATAAATTAAATGAATAAAAAACAATGTATTTCAATCAATGGTATCATAACAAGCAAATAATAATAAAAATTGTTGAACCATAAACATTTAAAATTAATTCTTATTACTAGATAAGATATGGTAAAAACAAATTTTATATAGATATTTAAAATCATTAATTGAAATGGTTTACTAAATACTGATAATTGAGTTATATTATCTTAAACAATTAAATCTGATCTTATTTGATTAAAGTTTGTAAAATGGCTATAAATTTAAGAAAAATTATTATTGTGTCGTAGAAAATCCTTAAGTAAAAATAAAATATTAAATTTAAATCTATAAAATAAATACTATTTAAAAGATAATTAATAATAATTATCTAAGCATTGGTTCATTTTGTTTTGATGTTAAGATTAGACATAGTATAGAACCAATATTATTAAAAATAGCTTTCATTGGTAAGGACTATGGAAATATCGCAAGTATAGATTTTTTAAGCTTTTCGTAGCAGTTTGAATTGTAGTATGAGAGAGCTACATATATTTTTCTAGCAAGTTTATAAAGTGATGAAAAAATTATGATTTGTAAATAAGTTTTAATCTGGTGTATCTGATGATCCTAAAAACTCTTCAAAAACTACATTTTAATATTAAATCCAAGTTTAAGAAAATAATAATAATCATGGATTTTTAAATATCCATTTTAATAAAACACTAGGGGATGGGATACATGAATGCAATTTATCAGTTAAACTTTTTGATATTTAAATGTACTTTCGAAGTTGACCATATATACATATGAATAGGGATTTTTTGTTAAAGAAAATTAAAAATTAAAGCCAAATCTTAGATTTTTATGATATATGTCTTAAAAAGGGTCAAAATCTCAATTTTAAGATTGATCATAATTCCTCATCTCTGACTTTTAGAGGGAAAAAGAATCAAAAAATGTAGAAAAAATGGTTAGTTTAAACTAAAAAAGTTATAAAGACGTTGGCAGTAGTCAGTATACACATCGATATTAGCAACTGGAGTATAAGTGAAATGACATAGAATTTACCATAAAACAGGGAATTTCAGAATCGCCACCATAGTACTTTACATATTCAATCATAAATTCTAAGAATAATCCAAATTAAGGCAAGTAAGCAATCAAAATCCCAAATCCCCTTAATGAGTTTTATTGTGTTTTTTTATTGATGAGGGCAATGTTGGGGATAAGGGTTTCTTTTTGATTAATTTCATTTTGTTGTTAAATTTATGCAATTCATTATTTTCATGGTGGAGATTTTTATTCTTTTATATTTCATTATCTCTACATCTATATAAATGTTATATAGAAAAAATCAACAAAAAAAATTTAAGTAAAATTGCATTTTTTGTTTGCTTTACTTATTTAATTAAACCATCTAAATTTTTTGAAATCTATTTTTGTTTTCTTGAAACCCCATTTTTTTAAATGTTTTGGTACCAATATATTTTTACTTATTTAGTACATAGTTCTAAATGAGTTTGAACTAGATTTAAACTTTTCCATTAAAACCTCATTAGTTTAAAACTAAACACTAATTAAGTTTTAGTATTATTAAATGGTACCAATTAAAATTAAACGATTTTAGTACCAGTACTAATTAAAATTAATAAACAAATTTGGTACTAATTTAATGGAATATAATTATTTAAATTAGAAACTTATCTCTGAAACTTGTTACATTTTTTGCAAACTTTCTCCATTTCTCTTTACATGGTTGACCTCCTGTAAGATACTCAAATTTAATTGGTGTATAAAAACTTATAAAAATTATAAATACAGAATTTAAGATTGATATCCATAATATTACTTTTAGAACTAAAACATTACAAATTTTTGTGGATATCAATCACCTTTAAACCACTCATTTTATGCATATGTTTTATTTAAATTTTACTTGAATTTACAAACATTTTTGTGTTGGATGAAAAAAACAGTTTAATAAAGAACTCAAGCAAAAGGAAATGATGGTATTGAATTGAATTTAATATACTTTATGATGAATAATTAAAAAAATTATACATAAATTCATAATTTTTGAAATGATGCAAGCATAAAATTAAAAAAAGGATGAGAATAGTAATAAATGTATAAATTTTTTAAAAAATATGTCACATAAGCTCATCTTTTAATAATAAAAATAGTAATACATTTATAATATGACAATATAAGAGTTGAGTTTGAAAAATTGATCAAATTAAACTTTCATATTTTCAAAACAAGAGCGGTAATGCTTCCTTTAACAAATAAACATAATCCCCAACATTACCCTCATCTATCAAAACACATATAAAAATCATTAAGGGGATTTTTGTTTTGGATTGATACCTAACAGTTGAGGCACTCTTGCGTAATAACTTAGCTATTGCTGCATAATTTAGTACATGTTTGGCTTAGTCTATATTAATACTTGTACCATACCTAAGCTTAAGCAGTAAATCTAAATATTACTCATCATAAATAGACCCTAAATTTCGCTAATTTCTATTTCTCATTTTGCAAATTGGTCTAATTTCTCTACTAACCCCAATAAGACCCCAACTATACACTACAAATCAATTCACTAAAACATCTCTTCAAGGGAATTTGGGGATAATATTAATACTCGTGTTAATTAAAATCTTTCATATTTTTTACTTGAGTCTTTAATTTTATGAAATGACAAGTTATCAACGAACAGAATATTCTTTTAGTCTGGGTACTTGTTTCTGAGTTATTGCAAGAACTAATAAATTATCCATTCTCTATAGAACGAGAGTGAATAACAAATTCTTGAGGCCACTATTTTCCCTTATTTCACCAAGAATAGCATGAGATTAAACCTTGAACATTTTATCTTAAACTTCTATGTTGCTGTACCTCTTGTATCAGGACCTTGAAATGAAGGTATTGAATGAAAATACAGCTTCATCAGCGTGTATATACTTAATATTGTGCTCTTAAGCCCTCAGCATTTAATCGAATATATAATTTAAATTATCTTTATAAAATTGAACAGTAAAGTCAATCACTCTCTTAATGCGATTGGCTGTCTTGATATTACATTCTTTTTATATATGTTAGCTATAGACTAAACAGAGAAATGAAATCAGGGAATTAGCGATGAGACATCACAGCTCTCTAATCTAGTGAAAAGTGAGCCCAGTACTTAAGACTCTTGTCATAAATAAGATATTCAATGCGATGATACTAAAATTTTATGTCTCTTAGGCTAAGAATAAAGTTGTAATATTTTTAAATCCAAGGCTTAAAAGCAATGAGATCAAAGAGTAACAAAGGATTTATGAAAAAGCCTTGCAATAGAAGTGTAATTTAAATAGGTTTGACTAATTCTCAATAATTATATCATGCATAACGCAACTTAAACAGCAGATCTATAAATATTGTATTTAAACTCTATTAAAACCATAATAAATTATGCACTAAAAATCTACTTTAATCATTTATAATCTCAATCAAACTTCTAAAAGTGTTTTGGAGTTTTTAATGCAATCATACACTCTTTGAAGCGCGGATTAAATTCGTATTTAAATAACTTAATTAATTTGAGACATTTTACCAATGCTTGAAAATACCAATAATAATTGCAATTTTAAAATAGAGAATGATTAATAACAAATATCGATTCTATTCTTCTTTATCTTCTCTTTCAAACTTATCCATTTAATTGTAGATCTTTTCCTTACCCACAATTTTATCTGAGTTGAATATATTTCACGATAATGAAACTCCCAGCTTCTTACAACCAATGCAGTTTATTGTGTTACTTACAACAAGCAGATAAAGATTACAATCGAGGAATAGCATTTACAATAGACTTGCGATGAACTTCTGAATAAGCTATCTCTCGCAGCATTAAATTTCTTCAATTGTGACTTTGATTTGCCTATGAAAACCAAGACAATGATGCTAAATAGATGTGATAGTGACGAAAGCGAGAGTCTTAATATCTATACGAAGTTTCCAAGCTTTAAAATCTTCAAGGTCTCTATAAGTGCTCATACTTTATCCGAAATTATTTTTAATGATGTACACGTGATCAACGCTCCACAAATAACAAAAGTGGTAGATCAAGAAGTTTAAATAAGCAGTTTGAAATTTTTCAAAAATGAAAAATTATGCGATTTATGCAAGGAATTACCAAAAAATTAAACTTGTTTTATTTTATGGGAGAAAAATAATAAGGAAATCATAAATTTATTGCAAAGATAAAATTTATAAATAAATATATATAGATATATTTGTGAAAAAAATCTGATGTTTTTTTTCAAAATAGTATTGATTCTTTAAAATTATCTTGTAAATGATAATAAAAATTGTTAAAGATTTAAAAAGATGTTTATTAATGACAATTCAATAATCAATCTAAGATGTGTCGATCGACCTCATCTTTCTATCACTTCATTTTTCCGACATTTTATTAATGCTTGAAATTCACTCTTTTAAAATTGAATCTAATTTCCTTATCTTTGCGGATTTATAGAGCCACAATATTTATAAATATAATAAAAAAAGATTATTTTAACCTTGAAAAGACATGTCGGTTGAGGTCTGAGTCACTCTGATAATGACAATATGAGTATGACCAAAACTTCATGGAATTTTCCATATAATAGGGAATTTATTAGTCACCTTTAAAGTCCATATTTTGTTATTTCTTTAGTCATTTGCATATTTTTCGATTAAAAATTGAAATGAGCACCATTTCGAGGCGTTCAAGTCTGAAATTGCCTTGGTTTGTTAATACCTCTGACCTCAACCTTATAACCATAGAATTATTGATTTTAAAAAATATATAATAAATAAAGCCAAATCTAAGATTATTTACAAAATTTCTATAAACGGGAAAAATCTCTATTTAAAATTAACAATAATTTTATTAGATTTAGTAATTCCCTTTGGTTTAGCCCCTTATGATACTAATAAAAAAAATAATCAAAACATATAAATATTTTTAAGGTAGCTTAATTTTATAATAGCCTTATATTCTATATCCTAATATAAAGAAATGAAGAATGATAAAGATTTTCTATTTTAACTTGATAAATAATTATCTAATATTTTATGTCTTTAAATACTTTTATAATATAAACCAAATTCAAATAAAAATGATTATTTTAAATATTAAAAAAATGTTGAATTTGAATATATACTTAAAGATTTTGCTATTTAAGTATTTAAATTAATATAAAAATGTTGAGATTAGAAAATCGAAAAGAAAGTTGTAAGAAACTTTATGATTATATTGCTTGAAAGAGCTAAAAATAAATGATGAAAATGTTAATATAAATTTATAATGTAATATAATGCATATAATTATTAGTATTATAATAAATTTTGTTAGCTAATACATAAATATAATATGAGTTTAAATTAGGAATATTACTCATCACAAATGTATTTTTAATAGAAGAAACTTACCTATTTTTAAATAAACTTTGTAAACTGATAAGATACAGATGATTATTGATCATTTTAAGAATAAGTTTAATATTTAAATTACTATAGTATATAATTTCCTAATATTCGTTATTCAATGAAGTGTCAATTTTATTTGTAAAATTTTAATATCATTAACTATAAGTATTTTATAGGCGTAAGCCTGCATAAAATATATCAGAAGAGTGTTTAATAAAACTTTAGAAAGTAATGCCTGAATTTAAAAGTGTTATGAGATTTTTATAATCTGCAGTTTCTTGTGGATGATTTGGCAAGTTTTACACAGATTCATATCTGAAAGCAGAGGGTTACGAATGATTTTATTAAGTGAATCTGCAAGACAAGGTAGATTAAACTATCAAATAAATAAACACAATTAATAAACTTAATTTGGTACTGTCATATTCTAAAAAATAAAAAATTTAAATGAATTATATAAAACAGAAAAATGTATGGACAACAGGAAAATAGCATTATTTTGTGTGAATAATAGTTAATTTTACCATTGAACCTCTGCGATATAATTGAAACTATATTTTTGATAATTTATCTTTGAATTTTAAGAATTATTCAAATTAATTATTCAAAGAAATATAATTACATAAAGATATATTAAATTAAGATGGTTTGAGAAAGTTCTTAAAACCTCTTTGATAGTGTTATAATTTTCTATGGAAAATAAACAAAAGTAAGTCCTAATTTAATTATACATTGATATAAAATATTCTAATTTCTCAAAAAAGATTTCTGATTTACCATTAAATTTAGATGATTCAATTTCTACTTGCTCTGCTGTATTGACTACTAATAGCTGAAAAAACTCTCATTCTAAAAATATAACTATAAAATCTAATAATCAGACATATTATGACAACACTGCGCTCAACTACATATAATTTAGGAAATTATAATAAAATAAAATAATGTAATTTCTAATTCAAATCAAAGTGATTCTTAAGTTTCATACTATAAATTAATAATTATATTTATTTCACTTTAATGAAATGTAATTTAACTTTATATTTTTAAAGGCAGTTATTCTAAATTTATCTATTTTATTTTTCCGATTATTTTGTATTTTATTAATATTAGAATAATTAGACTTAGATTTAATAAACTAATAAATATTTGAAGATAAATAGTGAAAAAAATTTATGAATTATATTCGAATGAATTGCTTTAAAACGTAAAACCATTAGTTGCTAGTGGCGATTTAAGATCCAATATATTCTTATAATCCATTAGTCTAGGTTACTACTTAGATTTAAAAATGGAAAAGCCTATTAAATAGCAATTTAATAGCACACTTAATCATCAATAAATTAGACTAGAGATATGATTTTTTTAAAAATAAGAGCTTAAATATCACAAAGTAGCTCAGATAACGAAGCAAATCAGTGAAACTAAGTTAAATTTAAATAGAAAATTATAGAATAATTGCAAATATAAAATTTGTAAGAAAGTGCAATCATTCTTTTTATTTAAAATACTTGAATGAAAATGATTATTAAATTAGGCTAGGATCTACTAACCAACTATTTTTTTAATTATTTAAATGTCCCAACAATTCATTATTTTGACTTCTTTTTTAAAAGACTATAAATTTAGAATTTTAACCTTTGGAGGACAGGTATAACTCCTATAAGAACCAGACCAACTGAAATATGGTCCAAATGACATCAAAGTAATAAGACTAGTCTGAAATAGCATAAATGTCATTAACAAAAACATAAACATAACTAATTTAAGCAATAATGGTAGACTTGATGATAATTACACATATCATTTAAATAATGACAATCTCGATGAAACTGTTTAATAGAATAGTGATAGAGGAGGTAGTCTTGAAGATAGGGATTCTAACACTGGCTATGATGGAGATGACGATGATGTAAATACAGATTAAAATAACATGCGGGGAGGATTTGAAAGAACTCATTTATATGCTGAAAATTGTTATTAAGCTATTTTTAAATAATAATAATATATAAGAATGACGTAAATGTATATTCAGATTGAGTTGATTCAGATGATGATATAAAGGAAACTATGGCGATATAAATGATTCAAATAATTATAATGAAATCAGTGATATTTTACGTAAATAAATGCGCGATATACTTCATAACTTAAAATAAACAGCTTGTGTAATTGAAAATATGGCAAACACAATAGTTAAATTTAATAATAGAATATTACATTGGACACGATAAAACTAATTGATATTGACTTTGGATTTATTTTAATTTCAGTATCAAGCACAATTAATATAATTACTTTATTATATCTAATTAATGATAATATCATCAATTTATATCTATAATTTACATTATTTAATATTCATTACTTACCATGCTATCATTTAGATCGAATAAGAGTCCATATACATACCGCATGATTAAAATCAGCCCTAACACCCTTTTCGTTCTATGTTTGTTTAAACAGCATTCCCTTTATCGTCATCTTCAACATGAAACACTGCCAAATGAATTGCATTGCATCTCATTCTCTTGGCAACTCCTTTTGCATCCAATTCACTTGAAATGATAGTCATGTTGGTCTGTCTGTCTTCAACACTTAGCTCTGCAAGTAGTAAGTTTGTTTTTTAACATTTATTTTAAGCAGTTCTTCAATGAAACAGAGAGTGATTTGTTATGCTCTTATTGTTTTGGGGAACAAGTGATTTTGTATAAATATATAATCTTATTGCTTATTTAGTGCTCTTAAGTAATATAAATAAATATGTAATTCATATAATATAGTCCTTTTACGGCACATGATGTTCTTTAATTGTAGTACTTACTGTAAACACTTCTAACTGCTTTAACCATTTAAGTATGATGTCCTAGTCATAAGTCATTGTTCCGTTTAAGAATAACCTTTTGAATAATTTCTTGGAGGTTAAGCCATTTAATGAAAAAGAGGATCTTGCTTTATATACTAATTATTTTCATTCAACTTAAGAATAGAAATAAATGGTTGATGATTTATACTGTGTTGATAATTGTTATAATTATTCTGTAATTATAAATTTGGTTGTATTAAATGCGGGAGATTTTATGTGTAAAATGATAACACATTAAATATAATTTTTATTAGTTATTCTAATCTTTTAAAAGCTAATCTTAAATTCAATCTTTTCATTTGTCTTTGTACTTTTCTCTATTGTTTTATTATAATATTTCGAAATATATAATATATTTATTAGCTGTTAATTTCATTAAATTTATTTCATATTCTGATTTTGGTTATATAAACGAAGCTTCTGATATTGCCTAAATTGGTAGATTTTCTCGACTTTTAATTAGTAACTAGATGTTTGTATAATTCTTTCCAGCTATTAATTAAATAATTATAATAATTTTAAAAACCGCATAGATCGATTAAGAAGAGAAGATCTGAGTTAAGAACAATATGATTAAAAATTAATTATTATTGGCGTACAATTATTTTGATTGGGCTAATTATTAAAACTATTGCCTCTATTAATTGTCCTTATAAATGAAAGTAATCAGGGAGTGTAAATTTGATTTTAGCCTAATTATATTAAATATTACTTTATAATAATTAAATTTTAATTTAATTGTTCTTAACTCTAATCCACGCTTCTTAATTGATCTATACGGTTTTATAAGATATTAAAAATATATGGTATAATATTTGTTTGGCCTGAATAGATAATAGATTAAGATAACTCGAGGCACATAAGTACTATAAACCAGAGAAAAATAATATAGGATTGTGAATATCACTGAAATAGAAGTTGAGTTTAATGAAAATTAACTTAAGTGATTTCAACTTATTAGATATTTACATTAGAGTAGAAACTTTAGTAGTTTAGAAAGTGAAATCTAGAAAATGTAATAGATATAATAATTAAAAAAATATAAAAGTTTAAATTAAAACTTAGGGAAAAATTTAGGAAACAAAAAAATTTAGATAAAAAAATTTGATATTGGAATATAAATTCTTTATGAAGAGGATCGACATACCAATAGACAAAAAATAAAATGAATAGAAAAAGTTCTGAAAGAAGGCAGGAGGAAAGTTATAGTCACTGAGACATGAACAAAGACAAACTATCACTAGGCATTAGAAATGATGACTCCTTCAAAGTTCCATTAAAAAAACAAATGGGCTTCAAGAGTAAACTAAAGTTTATAAAATCTTATCCCCAAGAAAACAAATATTGCTCAAGTAAAAGAGAACCCTTAGAAGAATATGATTATGGTACTGAGTGAGTGTAAAAAGAACAAATGATAGTCAAAATCATTATTTACTTATTAGAAGTCAATTGTTTATGCTTCGACAAAATCATTCTAGCCAAAAGAGGTTGATACTCACAAATCACGAGGAATGACACTGTGGAGTGTTGCCCCAGTATAAGACTCTAGTAGAGAAAACAATGGTAACATGATTTGAATTAAAGTTTGATGGGTCAAAAGAAAGGAGCGCAAAAGTACGATATGGGGTCACAAAATAAACTAAGATACAAGAAGGATATAATTGAAGAGCAGCAAAAAACAATGGAGATATGTTTTAAGTAAGTTGAGGAAGTGAAATCAATCATTGAAGAGAGAAATGTTTTAATTTAAAACTGATAGTCATGGAAAAATATTAAATTAAACAAAACGATAGTAGGATCGGCGAACTGGAATCTAGAGAACTCCAAATTATTGGGAGACCAAGCTGCAATAAAAAGTGTATTAATTCCAGCAAGCAGTCATAGCGACTTGAATAATTGTCAGAATTGGTAATCTTGAGAATTGAGAGAGAATCAAATTAAATGGAGGTATTTCAGTAGATAATTTTATCAATTAAAATAATTAATTTTATTAATTTTTCATTCAAATTCATAAAATCTTTTTTTAACGAGCTTTGACTAGGCCAGGAGCACATCAAATGTTGTATTATCGATATTCATTGGATAGCTATCAAGACTATCTACTGTTCAGGTACTAATGACTAATGGTTCCAGCATGCTTTTGGTATAAAATAAGTGATCAGTAAAAGGGATAGTGTAATCTATGATAAATGAAGAAATATAGAAAGCTTGACGATAAATTAAAAATTTGAGAAATAACATCATAACAAATAACAGAGACGGTAGAGCCAACATTAAATGTTGAGATGGTCAGTTACAAAAAGAAATAAATCTAGTTTTAGATCCAGAAGATTGTGAAGTTATAGCCATATTCATAGCAAATCACTTGGCATTAGGATTTAAAGGTGATCCAATATTTTAGATATTTGCAAGTACTCGTTTAGCATTCAAAGATACTACCAAATATTCAATTTAGAGGTCGGCTTTAAAAAAGTGATGATTTAAAATCTATTTTACAATCAAGAAAGAAGAAGTGGAAACAAATCTATAAAAGAAAAGTTCTTTAATATTTAAACAAGTTGATATAAAAATGGGAGTAAGAGCAAATAATTGTTAATAATTATGAAAAGGGAGATGTGAAGAAATGGTTGAGGTCACTTGTGACAATCAGAGTTGGAGAAAGAATACGTAAGATATGAAAAAAATTTGAACGGAAGTGATAGAGAAAATCTAAATGCGCTGGAAAGCTGCATATTCAATAATAGATCAGAACCAAAACTAATGAGAGTTGCCAAACATAAACTTTTAGCAGAAATGGAAGCAATCATGAACTATCTAAGCTAAAAAGTTTAGAAAGAACAAAGTATAGATGAGAGTTGATGATATTGCTTACAATTTCCAGCGAATAATTAAATCATCAATAATAGTTAAATATTATATTTATTATTGATTAATAATTAGGACTTATTATGATTAAGAAATAGGCATAAGTGAATAATTTTTCTTTATTAAAAATAAACTAAGCTTTTCATTAAAACCACCAGCAATTATAATAATCATATACTTTATTTTACTAGTTATTCAAATGTACCAAAAATGATTATTTAATAAAAAAATAATTAACTATATATAATATCAAAACAAATTATCAGGTATTAAAATGATATTTAATGCATGCATATAATAGACAGTCAATATATTTAAACGAACTCAGTAAAAATAAATAAGCCAAAACCTATATCGTATTTATAATTAATTTTAAATAATTAAAAACATGATTATAAAATATTTAGTTAGATTCTTGATTATTATCAACGGTCTACTTATATATTCCAATTTTCTCTAAGTGATAAGAGACTAAATAACAGACCTTAGATGCGAAAACAAAAATTTAAGAATAAATTGCCGAGAACAGAGAGATGAGGCGTCATTCTTTAGATAACCATATTTCAGAAATCACTAGTTAGTTCCACTCATCGTGTAAAAATTCTTTATATTTAAATTACCTGAAGTTAATCCCTATTACTATTAATAATATAATATAAGTAAAAGAATTTTTCATAGGTTTAATATAGATAATAGCATTTGCATAAAGAATAGTGAAAGAGTTTCTAATGAAAATTAATCATAATGATTTGCATACCATAGTTCTCAATAAATAATGTAAATTAATGATAGTATAAAAATAAGAACAAGGAGTTGTTGTAATTTTTCACCTTTTATATTTATTTATGATAAAGGTAAACAATTTGATAACTTATTTAATTACAATTAATGACACTTTCTTACAGTCATAATGACATGTCTTATTATATTTGATGTTCTATTTGTTACTAAATAAGTAATATTTGGTTATAAAATATAAATTTTTCCATTTAATAATTGTTTGCATTTATAAAAACCATAATATTCCAATATTAGATTTGAATATTAAAAATTTTTTCTAATTTGATTTATTACATATAAAAAATGGCTAACGTTAACTATATTAGTTTGAAATTCATACATGCTTGTTTTCTTTGTAATTTTCTACTTTTTTGAGAATTTTTGTGTTTAATATATGATCTTGCTTCATTTGATTCCTACTTATATCCATTAGGTAATTCATAAGTATCTCCTAAATTACAATAATTATATTTAATTTCCCACAATTTTTTTAAATAACTTACCTGCCACTATTTTGGTATTGCTGTAGTCCTAGTTTGAAGTTAAAATTCTGAATCAATTCTGTGTCTGTAATAATAAAAAATATTGCTATTCAACAGATTGATAAGTACATTTTCTAAAGAGGCTGGTTCAATTACTAGGACACCAACTTTTTATAAGAATAACGATTAATTATAATATTTAAATTTTAAACATTTAAATCAGTTTGCTAAATAGACTAGCGATAATTGTTTTACAAAGTGTTTAGAAATGCTACCAAAATAAATCTTAGAGAATCAATTTTGAAAATAATCAATTTTTGTAATTATGTTTTTTTTATTATATGGAACCGATTAATATTCATCATTTATTTATTTCTTTAAAAAATGAGAGCCTTATTACAGCATTTATGCTCTTAATTTATGTTGTCTTTCAAAAACTTTCTGTTAATAAATATAAATTTTTAATTTCAATTGTCGAAAATAATTTTTCAAGTTGAGTCCTATATTTAGGATAATGTAAAATCTTTGATCCAGAATTCGCCTTAATTCTTTCCAAAATAGAATTAAATATTGAGCTTATTAATTCTTCCTATTTTTATAAATTAGGCTGATCATAGGAGATATTTAAGCTCCATTGAGAATCAAATTTATTGATATTATTAAAAACCTTTATTTCATATTTGAGGCTTAAGTTTTTAAATAATTTCTTTCCTTAGACTTACTTTACGACATATTACAGATACAATTAATCAATATGTTAAATAGATCTGCACTTTCACTATACGAATTAAAATTCACTTTTGCTTCAATTGCTGATAGATTCTAAATAAATCTACTGAAGTTTATCAAATCTAGAATCTAAATTCATGACAGCATTATTCAATTACATATAAAAAAGCAATTATCATTTTACTTTATCCTTTTATTGAATATTTTTTATGATAAAACTATCTCTTTAATATTTTAATTTTCTTTAGGTAAACCGCAAAATTAATAGAAATAATATCAAATTAGTAGTGAAATTAAGTGAAATCTAAGATAGTTGACAGCCCGATAATGTATAATATCCATAGAAATAATTAAAAACCAATCAAAATCATGGAATTAAATGGTTTTTATAAATATACTAAAGGTTTATAGTGTCATAATTTAAACATACACCAGAAGAATTTAACTATACATATTTTATGCTTATAATTGGTTATTATTCAGTAGATAAATATAAATATTTATGATTTAACTATTATTTTATTTTATAAGTGCTGTTTTTACAATTAGTCTTAAATAGAAACAATGATAAGTATAAATTTAAATGAATAAAGAACTACGATTAATCTTTTTAAATATATTTGAAGTAATTATTTTTAAAATGATTAAATATTCAAAGATAAATCTATTAAATCTTATGCACAAAATATTTTAAAGAATACACAAAGTTGATGAATTTCCAGATTTCCCGGTTTCCTCTTGAATCAATATGTAACTTTATAGATATTCAATCCATGCGTTACCCTCATTAGGTGTATTGTATTCAAATCTATTAATAAAACTTTTTGAAGTGTAATTGTCAATTACATCATAGCATAAATTGGCTAATATATATTTATTGAATACTAGAATGGAGTTGAATCATTATTTATTGAATTAATTGGAATTAATTTAAATCCATTGTTTTATTTGATTTAAAAAGAAATGAATTAGAATTATACAAAGCCTTAATTCTTTTAAACATTAAATTATATTAACTATCTTGTTCAAATAACATTTTTATATGTATTATTTTACGCTTCTTATGTTTTTATTTCTTCAACTATTCCAGATTTGGTATTTTTAGATTGCTTTTATTCATAACTCTTCTTACTCAATCTCCATATTTGGATTGTATGCAGATATTTTCTTTTAGACCAATCAACACAATGAACACCAATAACAACTCAAAAACTTTATAAAATTAATTGGAAATCATTATTCTCATATACATTGTCCTCATAGGGACTCATATAATTTACATCCAATTTTGTCATAGCTTTTACCTAAGTGTCTAATTGTCTATCACTCTTATGATATACTTTAACTAGCAACTTATTTTATTTATTGAATGATCTATTGATTCTTTTATAAGTTTATATGTATATCACTTGCAGAATATACTAAATCTGTTTCAACAATTGTATTATTATTATAAATAGTTAATATTAGTAATATTTCATTCACCCTTGTAATGTATTTACTAACTTCTTCTCTCTAACCTGTTTAATTAATAGCTTACTTAGGTATCTCTCCATCTCTATAAATAGAGATTTGCCAATATGTAAAATTTATACAATATCGTTTAGATTTTTGATTTTTTAGAAAACTTTAACTAAATTTTGCAATTAAACTTCGTAAATGTGTTTTCATCGCAATGTTTTCCATATCTTTTCCAGCCAATACAACAAAAATAAAACATTTAATTCATCATCTGTTTCAAGTTCACTTCTATTTATGTTTCTATTCTCATTTAAATAAGACAAAGAGCTATTATTAATATTTATTATTTAAATGATGTGTCATGCTCTTTGAAGTATTCATTGTGATTAAACATAGTTTATGTTACTTTTAAAATAAAAAATACTATTATTAAATTAATTCTTAATTAATCTCGATATTTCAATTATATATATTATTAACAATAGTTTTTTACTTATGTAATCATAGATATTTATAATTAGTTATTTCTTTATAATAATACTCTATCATTTATTCCATTTAAGTTTTGTATTAATGTAAATTATCATTTTTACGCATTCGCAATCATATAGTTCAAAGAATTGCCTTTAACATATTTTAATTAATTATTATCTATAGCCTCCCATATTATATCCTGCTACATTCAATAGTTTACCTTTAATTAACTAATTTAATTTGATCTTGTATCATTGAAACATCTTGAATATTTTAATTGGGTAATTAATCAAATTAAAGTTAATTTTATATTGTTAAGTTATAAATAAATTATTAAATTATAGAAGAAATAATACTATGAAAGTTATATTTAAAATAATCAAAGAAATATTTTATATAACAATTTGTATTAAATCTCTACACTCATGACAGTGTTATTATTTGCTAATGTGTATGTATTTATATTTTTAATAATTCATTCTACAAAAGTTTCTAATTCTTTTGGAATTCATGTAATTGATCTGAAACCAGTCATTGTTTCATTATATTTGGATATTATCGATAAAATACATAAAAAATAGGAGAAATAGAGAAAGTTTAATCAATAATAGAATATAATTAATCTTAGATTGGCATGTATTTGTGCTTGTGCTATTTAAGTTTAATGTAAATAGTTTTAAAATTAATATATTAAATGTCAAAGATAAGGATGAACGCGTAATCATAAACCTTTCTTTTAAATAGATTAATGCAAAATAGAGTTAGCGCATTCCGCCTAAATTAAAAAAAAATCAAGACTACGAGACTCTCAAGGAACAAGTAATTTTACTTGATTCAGAGAATGAGCAGCTAAAATCAGAGCTAAGTTACTTATAAAAAAACTTAAAATTCGTGTTCAACTTAAATAATATTTCTAACCTTAAAGGAAGACAACAAATATGATTTTAGACAATAACGATTGTTTTAGGCCACACAATTCAAACTTTATATTGATTAAAATCTGAAAGAAATAATGCAGCCTACTCCGTAGTGTAAACCTAATCCAGCAACTACACTACTTTGCTACTATAGTAAGTAGTTTGAATCCAAGCATGATTTAGCAGCTCTACTTCTAAAACGAAAAGATGGAAGTGCTTCACTCTTAATAGCTAAGGCTTTTCCTCTATTAATAATAATTCCATGATGTTGCTGCAACATTAATAAGATTTAAATTTACTAAGCACTCTCCAGAAATAAGGTAATAAGGGCATGTTCTAAAGCACTGAACAAAGGAACATGAAAATAAATTTACAATATAATTCTCTAATAACCTGCAATATATCATATATCTAACTCGTTTGAATCAATTTTTAGATTAAATTGTTAATTTATTAATCATTTTTATATTCAAACTTCATAATATCTAAGTGAATTATAATTATCAAATTCAAAGCAGTTACGATTAATTAAATTTCATTCTAGGTTAAATTTTCTCATTTCCTCCTATTTTTTATGTATTTTATCTATAGTTAAGTCCATCCTTATCTATTTTAGATTTCTTTAAATTCTTAATTTTAATTTATTTGGCTTTTCTATCGTTTATTACTTCTTAATCGTATTCACTTCTTCGAATTTACCTCTTCATTTTGTTCCTTATACTTTTCATAGTATGCAATCTTGTCCATTTAATATTATGGAACTTAACTTGTATAATTTTATATTTTATTTTTCCATTCCTTAAGATTTGAGGGGTAGAATTCCTTACAAATCTCAATTAAATTTTATTCAACGATTTAAATTAATTATTTTTTTATGAAAGTTATACAGGTCATATAATCCTTTGTTTTTAATCTAGTTATGGCAAAGTTGGATGCTAGTTTCTTTGTTTATAAATACTGGTTGGTCCTTTTCGTAAAAAAAAATTGTTAAAATTGATAGTCTCTAAGGTGTTAGTAGACGAGTCTTTTGAGTGGGTGGTCTTTGCATATTAAATGTCTATTGTTTCCAGGAATGTTCTTGAATTTGATATTTTTCGTGGGTGACATGAAGAACATAATAAGTTTTATGTTTTTTCTTGTCATATCTTTCACTTTTTTTTCTCTAAAAGATAACTCGTCTCTTTGCAGACTGTGAATGATTGATTCCCTTCATCTCTACTTTTGAACTTAGCAAGCCGATTCGGTGCGAGTTCTTTAAAAGTACATAATGAAATCCATAAGTTTTAGTTATTTACCTTATGATTAATGGAGATTTTTTCTTAGTCGAAATCTATGTTTATGTATCTCGATGGGACTACACATCATTGGCATTTTAATATATTTTCTTAAATATCTAGTTGTTAAATTTCTACAACAGCTTCAATGATTCATTTTGTGCTTAATGTATCTATCCAAGAACATTAGCAAAGGGTTTGTATTAGTTTGCTAAAATACCTTGAATTTACAATTTTTATATTTATTTTGATTTAAGTATGATACTTTATTAAAATATTAAGAGTTATAATTTTTTTCCTTGTTTCAATTTTATTGAGAGTTAATTTGACTGTTAAACTTAAATCACTAGTCTACCAAGTTCCTAGATACTAAAAATCTTTAACCGCTCTTTGTATCTTGAAACTTCTTATCTCTCATTCATGTAATGTTTTTAGAGAGTCAAGATTAAAATAAAGTTAATTTCTTCAAATTTTATATTAATTTTATTATCCCTTATTTACTGGGGCTGTTTAGACTATGTATTTAATTATTACATATTGGAGTCTCTATCTATTCTAAGTGAAAGTATTATTTTTTTATACTGAGTACTTTTCAATTAAATTAAAGTACAATGGAAATAAGGTAGTCAAAAAATCTCTTCTCCCACTTATCTATAAGCTTTGGTTATTTTATAATAGTTTTTAATTCTAAATCAGAGTAATGTCAATGATGTACAGTTTTTAGTCTTTACTGACTGTCACTAGGTTTAAAATTTTATTTTATTTTCTTTCGCGTCAAATTTACTGTCGAATTTCTTTCTGAACAATTTCTACTTCTTCATTAATTGATGACCAGCTTTCCTCATCTGAGTATACTCAATGAGTAACTTCTTCAGACTTATTTCCCTAGCAACGCCTGAGTATATTATCAGAACATACTTATGAAACTTTAAGTTATTATTCCACGTCCCATTCAAATTAAAATTAAATTAAAAAATTTAATGCCATTTTAGAATGTCTCTCTTAATTAACTTGGTATTGTTTTTAACTTCCCAATTTCACATTTATACAAGAAACTAATTCTATCTTAATCTGTGACAAAATATTAGAATTTAATTTTAATTTGTTTTGATAAAGATACTCAAAGATAAATTTTAATCATCAAATAAATTGAGAATTATAAAGACTTTCACTCTTTGTAAAGCTAAAATTAAAATGTTTTACAATTCTTATGAAATGCATTATAATAAAGTGTTTTTGTGAATAAGTAATGGAGTGTTTACTTATTTGTTATTGTAAACTAAAGAAAACTTATTCCAAACATAATAAATTAAAATTTATAAAATCTAAGCCAATAATTAGTTCTACGAATCAATAAACTCAAATTTAGTGTTAATCATGCATGACTTTTATAGGCATTTTCATTTTATTGATTAAACTCCTTTATCAATATCATCAGATATGTCTCCTTTTATTTGTAAATTAAACAAAGGTATATTTTAGTTGTGTATTAAATTAAAAATAAATTTAATAATCTGCCAATTATTATATAATAATTTATTTAATACTTAATATCATTCTAATATTCTTATATATCTTTTTCTTTTTGCCAATTTTATGCATTTCAGAAGATTAATCTTATAAGAAATTTTTTAAAAAAATTCTTTATAAATCAAGGTTAAATTTAAGCATAAACTAAATATTCCTTCATGTATTAATAGTTTTTAATATAATAATAAAGTTTTTAATTACTGGCAAATATCTATTTTAAATATGTGACTGTATTCATTATCAAAACATCTACCTACTCGTTTATTTAATTTTTATTATCTTCACTTATCAAAGAAAAATATAGACCAAATCTGTATTTTAATTATACAGTTAGTTATAAATCGAATTTACATAAGTTTAGCAAATAATGATTTTATATTATTTAAGCATGTATAGCAACAAATCAGACAACTCATTATTATATTAAATGTCGATTTATATTGCCGCTTTTAAAATATTTCTTTAAGAATATGAATATAACTTGGCTTAATTGATTTATAGATTGTAAATTTGCCCTAAATTTTAAATATTTTGAATAATTTTTTCATTTATTGATAATACTGAAAGTAGATTAGATAGATTGGTAGCAAATTTTTTATGCTAAACTTTCAAAGTAATCAATACTTAATTGAATAGGACTCTTTAAATAGTAAATTTATGAAGAATTAAATTAGTGCATTTATGCAATGGTCATATAATGCGATTATAATTATTTGTAAATTGTTTTGTTTATAATTTTAATTTAATTTATTATTTAATTCGCAACCTTATTCATATTCCTTAATATATACAATTTTTGTCTAATTTGGCATTAAACTGTTTGGTAAAAATCATATTCATCCACACTTAAATGCAGTCCAGGATATTTTGTTTTTACCTAGATAATTCTTTAATTATAGTATTGCAACCCTTAATTTTAATTTTCATGTTGTTTATTATTCATCCTTCATTCTATAACAAATTATTCCTCATTAACATAATTTTTATTCATGAATTATAATTACAATATAAATTAATCAAATCAATTTAAAATATACAAAATCTTTTTATATTCTAGATTTTTATTGGGAGCAAAATTACAAAAATTCATTTTGATTATTATAGTATAAAAACTCAACTCTAGATAATTATAATTGTTAAATAATGATATTAAGATGCATATTTACATTGCTAGAATATTAATATTATCCTATTATAAAAATAATAAATTTAAATTTATGTTAAATAAATTGGAAAATATCACTAAAAAACTCACATTGATAAATAATAATAAAATTAAAAACGACTTTACTAGTATTAAATTGAGATTAAATAATATTTTGGTAAAGTAAGAAAAATATGGTAAGTTTTATAATTTTAAATACATTATGAACTTTGTTATTTAATATATTTAATTTAATCTTTTATTACAATTAAGAAGTTTAAATTAATCAGATGCGTAGGCTACCAAGTAAAAACTACGACTCATCGGTAGCCTACTCTATTAACTTGATTTTTAAATAAATTGTTATAGATGAAAGAATACTTTTATTAATATACCTCTTGATTCACAAATATGAGAAAGAAAATGCATTAAGTTATTGGGTTACCATTTTATGATGCAATTAAAAAAATTACGATTTCCTCTTTAAGAAGTATAATCTTAAAAGCAAAAAGATTATATTATAACTTTTAATACGTAAATATTATTATTGAATCTTAATCCATAAGAAAAAGATTATTGTTTTATTTGATAAATTTGTTATTTTTGTAAAATCTTAAAGTTTTAATTTTTATTCTCTAATTTAGAAAAAATTTTCTATTTGTTTTGGAGTAATGATATTTGATTTTCGATTTTAGTTTACTTATTTCTGAAATCAAATATTAAATCATTAATTTCATGAGTAAGACTAAGCTTTCTATATATAATCTAAATAGTATTTATGCATTAATTTAAAATACTACATCAGAAAATTTAAAGTCAAAGCTTGTTAATTAGATTAACAAAATTTAAATAAATTGTTTCTTTTATCTAACAAAGCAAAATGAATGAATAAATTAATTTTTAAAACAGATTGTATTGTATTAACTAATGCAAAATATGATTTTATAAATCAAAATTTTATAAGAAAGTTAAACAGATTTTATTTTATTTTTTTATATGTTGATAATTGATAAATATTTATTGATTTCCACATTGTCTCAAACGAAATATAACTTATAATTATTTTATTTAATTAATTCCTTTTTGTTAAATATAGAAAACTAAAAAGGAAAATATCTTAATTTATTATAATTTTAAATTACCAGTTCATGTTTTTGGAATCATGATTTATTTTAAAAATGGTAAGGTACCGATGAATCGAGATTTTTTACTCGGTAGCAAACGCCTGATAAATAATTAAATTCTTAAGTTTCTTATTTGATTAGATTTAATTAAAAAAATTAATGATAAAAAATTGTATTAAACTTCTTAATTATTCAATCTTTTACACTAATTACTAAAATTTTAGTCGAAATTATCAATAAAAATATTTTAATTCAATTTAAATAATGCCTTGCATGTAAATAAAAAAATATAAAGATTAAATTCAAAAACCTTTATTTAAAATAATGATGTTAATTGGTTTCATTAAAAAATAGCCTATTTATGTATAATTAAAATATATTTTTGTTTATAATGAAAGATTTATGAGAAATTACAGTTGCAGAAAGAGTTATTTTCAAGCAGTTTCGTTTCTCTGCTATCTTTGGTATCTTGGCAAGCGCCAATCTGATAATTTTATCAAGTATTCTGTGTTTTGTAGCATTCCACAGTTGGATGTAATATCTAATGTTCTCTATGAACTGTTAAGATATTTCTTAAAAAAACAAAGCTTTAAGACCTTTTTAATTTCCTTGGAAAAGAGAGTAAAAAAGGAATGAAAATAGACTAACTAAAATGCAGTGAGAAACCTCTATGCCTTGATGTATAAAAATCACATTGAAGATTTAAGAACTAAAACTTTTAATATTGAATTTATTATATCTTATGTTGTGTAACGGTAATTGATTTATCCTTGAGAATAATTTGAGATAAAAAGCTAATAAGAGATAATTAATTTTTATTCAAAAGATTCTCTGTTCAACCACTACAAATATGATTACTTATCTTAAATGAAATTCGTCAATAAATACCGGATACTTACTTTTGCAAGATATTATGCATATATTTTTGAAATTAAATTTTAATGATAAACATATTTATATCTGAAAATAATTATATATTTTTAAATCAAAAGTAAAATGAGAGTGGAATACTCTTTGTTTTCATATTTGAGTAAGTAAATTTCTTAAACTCTATTAAATCTTAATTTTTTTCGTTATACAAGTACTTACTTTATACTTAGGTCTACAAATGAGTTTATTCTAAAATACAGTGCACAAATGATGAATTACAATCATAATAATTTGTCAAAAGTTGTCTATAACTAATGAAATGTGACACTTGTAACACAATACAACAAAAATGCTCATATTCATATGGTGTTCAACTAATTGTGCAAGGCTTGTTCGCTAAAATACAAAGTTTTGAAAAATAATATAAAAAAACTAAAATATTCACAACTTTAAATAAACTCAGTTAAGAAATGCTGAGCAATAATTCAATTTTCGCAGACATATTATCGCATTTATATATAAATAATAGTTATTGTACTTCTAATAATCAATTTCTTGTCTGTTATTTTAGATTTCAAAATAATTATTTCCCGATGTTTTGTATTTTATTAATATTAAAAGAACAGTTTATTAATAAAGCTTGATAAAATGTTTGCTTTAAATCAATTTGCTTTTCGTCTCATATTTATTTACTACATGACTTTATTTGACTTAATTTAAGATTAAAGAATTCAAAAATAGCTATATCTTATTTTTACAAATCTTTGTAAAGGAATTAAAAAGCAGAACCCCTTAGATAAGATCATTGAAATTTAAAGGCTATATATATGATGCTTGACTTTGAACTTCTCAAAGTAAGGGAAACTAATTTGAATATGTCATAGAAAGTTAAAGATGTCTGTAAAAGCAATATTTATTAAACTTCGGGAGAATATCCAAAAAGTGAAAACTGGAAATAAAAAGGTATTAAGCGTTATATTTGGGATCTAGAAGCAATAGTTCTTGATGCGATGCTCAATAAAAATGATTAATAAAGCTATACGAAAGATAAAAGTCTAAGCTTAGAATAGAGTAGTATCTAGAAAAGAATAAAACAAAAGGAAAATGAGAGATATGGCATTGTATAATAAATAATTATAAATCCTTATTAAAGTGATTTGCATACAATAAATTATTTCATAAGTTTAATATGAGAAACAAATAATGTAATCAGCTCATGATGTCATAGTACTATCTGAGTAAATAAGTAAATATATATTTTACTACTTGTCTAAAATTATATAAAAGCTTAATAGCAAAATAATCTACATTAACCAAATAAGCTGGTAATTTACTAAAATTATCTATTAAAAAATAAATATATATTCATGCAATTTTAAAGTATAATGGCTTAAAATGAGATACAAAATAAGATTTTAGAGACAGAATTCTAAAACATTTAAATATCTTTAAAAAAAAGAAATATTCAAGAAAAATAAAGAATAATATAAAAATTAATGATATCATAATTGATTAAGGAAATTCTAAGATTTTAATTATTGACATAATTAAAAAAGAAAAGACTTTAAAAAATGAAAAAATTTTGGTAATAAAAAAAAGAATGAATTTGAAAAGTCCTATTTTAAAATTAATACATGATTAAAAAGTGGCTAATAAAAGCTTAAATAGAAAATAGAGGGGTAAGTATAAATTGGCATCACAAAGAAAGATCGACTATGCGGAGTGAATATTGAGGATACATGAGTCGAAAGCATGTCTTAACAGCTAAATCCTTTTAAAATGGAGTGAAATTGAGTAAATTATTGCTCATACTTTTTTTATTGCGCTATTATTTTAGATTTTTGTTGTATTTTAATTACTCCAGAGAAATGAATTTTTGATTGTCTTTTTTCCCCATATTTTTACAAATCTTGCTGATTACAATGTCTCGAGAAATAATAAAATATTTATAATTGCCCGTTAATCCTATATTCTAATATTTTAATATTTTTATTTTTTTCTATTAAATTCTTTTTTAAAGGTCTTTCCTACTCCCGTTTATAAACAATTATATAACTGATTTTTCTTTGTTATTTTTGCATAATTTATTCATAAAACTTTTTTTTTTAATTTTATTTTCCATTTGAATTTTATAATTTTACTTAAATCCTTTTAATATATTATTTTCCATATTTATTTTTATATTTAATATATACTTATTAAGTTAGTTATTATTTATTTTTATTTACAAATAATAATTTTTTATTATATTTTAATTGCAATATCATATTTTTAAACAATTTAATTTTTAATCATTCTTCTTTTATGATATATAGTAAACTTATTTATTTATACAACTTTCAAACGTATTTATTAATATTTATTTTTCATCTTCATTAAATAAATTTAATTTTTTACTAAGAAATCACTTTAAAACTAAATCGTATTTTACTATCATAACTTCTTAAATCATAAAATGTTCTTTTTATTGACTTGATTAATTTTGTAATTATTTATAAATATATTTTAGTTAGCCTTGTTTTTAATTTATATTATCGATCATATATGTTTAAAAATTAAAAATTGTATTAAGTAATTAATTAACGTAATGTATTTGTAATAACTTAAATTAGAATTAAAATGGAAAAAATTAAACAACGATGTAAGCAGAACTTCCCTGAATGCTTTACATTTTATCATTGAAAAACCTTAAAGTAAGTATTTTATTTCAAATAAATTCATTGTAAAAGTTCTATTTTCACATTAATTAATCACTATATCTGATAAATTTTAAGAAATTTTATTTATTTTCAGATTTAAGTATTTCAAATTGCGCTGGTTAATTTTTCCTAATTATAAACAGAATAACATACAATCTTCCATTAAATATTCTAAAGATAATAATTTCCACATTTTTCATTAGTGTGCGAAATGACAATTGAATTAGGAAATCGATAATAAAAAAATATTAGGATACCTAATTATTACACATAATGTATAAAGTAATTTCAAATTAAAAAAAAATGTCTCTTATTTATTTCTTTTATACTGTCACAAATATAATCTAACTTTTATTATTTAATTACTGGCAGTTTAAATTAATTTCTAATTTTTGTTTTTACTAATTGTTTTATATTTTATCAATATTATTGCAATTAATTATTTAATGATTTGAATTTTATTTAGGTTTTACTTTTTCTACTTTGGAAGAGGTTTTATTTTATGCATTTTCAGCCTCTTAATTTTAAGTATCTAATCGCAATTTTGATATCACTTAATTTAGTAAAGTAAATAATAATTCATATGATAAAGATCGTCTTTAAAAATTTAAGTAGATTTAAAAATAATTCAATAATGCTTTAAAAATCCACAAAATATTAATTTGATAATATTAACAAATCAGTACCTTCTTTTTATCTATAAGATTAAATCTAAGTAATAAAGTAATATGGTTTTGTCACTTTCGCAGCTTGAATTATAGATTAAAAAATCTACTACAAACAATTGAAGAAAATGCTTTTTTACTATTTGCATTAGCTTTTTCTACCAGCAGCACAAATAGAATAGCATAGTAATCATGTAAATTTATTTTAATTTCATATAATTTTGGGGTTTTACTTTATATTAAAGTATTTAAATTGCATTTACTAGAATTTATGGTAATTAAATATAGCTTATTCAAGATCTTTTAGTAATTTTTATAATTCTTGATTTCAGGTGAAATTACTGTCAGATTCAATCAAATCAATATTATACTCAAACATATCACAATGTGAAAAAGATTTCTGAGTATGGCATTAAATAAAAATTTCTAGGCAATAAAATTTTATTATTACAATATTAGATTTAAATATTAATTTTTATTCATAAACTGAATTATTATTATTCAAAAATGGCAAACGTTATATGGAATTGTTCCACTTTTTACACATCAGGTTTTTGACTTGATCTCAAAGATTAATGATCAGAAATAATCTGATGATAACAAATTATTCTACTACTACAACTCTAACTTTAACTACTACTACTCCATTCCCAACAACAACAACAACTTAAAATTACAATTTTAAAAGATCATTAATCAGAAAAATTCTAACTGCCACGAAGTTAGTGTAGCAGAAGTAGAAATTACCTAAAGTTTGTGTTTTATCAATAATTAAAAATAAATGTATTAAAATATTCTGAGTTATAATAAAATAATCTATAAAACCAAAGAAGGAATAACATGAGATAAATGCTGATTTGTAATTAATGTATTTTATAAAAACATACCCAATTCCAAAATTAACTCTCATAGTCGATAGTTATTTCAAGAATTTTACTTCATTATTAATAGGCTTGGTTTTAAAAATTCTTATAAAACTATATAATTTAAAACAATATTGATGTAATAGTTCATTCATTAATCTATTTAAAAATTAATATTTTAAAACTTATAATAATTACTTCTCAGTCAGTGGTTAACTTAAATATTAATTTATACTAGAAGAATAACTCTTTAGAAAAGCTTTAACTATCAAACAGACATTAATATGTTCATTAAGGAAATGAAGAACATAGATAGTCTAATCTAAGGGGAATAAAAAATTTGTTGAAATATCACTCTTTAAATTAATTTTTTAATAATAATAATAATAATAATATGATCACATAGAGGTCTCTGAGGACTCTCGATCTGTAATGCATGTTAGCATGTAAGGGAAAGCCCTTTTATATGTTAGTGTTAAGTTATATAAAGTAAATTTAATCAGTAATCTTTCCATTCGTCTTCACCGCTGTCTACTAGGTGACTTGGATGGCTCTACTAGCTTGAGTCATCGTTTGCGTTAGGTGGTTAGTAAGTAGTGGATTCAGGTTCACCTCCTTCAAAATGTTAGTTTTGTTTAATTTCATGCCTTACATATTCGACCACCCTTATAATATCTTAGTAGAGTTCTTTTTAAATTTCTTTGTTTGGGTTAAATTAGTAGCTTTAATTTTCATAGACTTGTATATCCACCTTCCTTTCCCATGACTATATGTTCAACATGTCTTCTAGGAAAGATGAGTGTGTTGAAGTTTTTATATACTATTGTAAAAAGTTTTTTCTTTGCTTCCAAATTTTTGAGGAAGAGGAAGTACTTTTCTAATTGTTAGAATGAGTATGTACCGAACTTTTGTTTGTATCTTTGTAAATTTTCTTAATTCAAGTCAATGGAAAATTTAGTAGTTTTGTTCACTGAAAAGGAAAGGATTTGTTCAAGTGGTGGGCCTTAGGGCACAAACTACTTGAGCTGATATTTATAAAAGGGTCTTATTGCTGTTCGTTATATTTATGTAGCAAATGGTTTCATTTCCTCTTGTTTATTATTAGTTTTTTACTTAATTTATTCTTGTTCACTCATAATAACTTCTGGATTCTTGTTTGTTATTGTGATTGAAATTCTGTTTTTTATGTCGAGGATTGGATTATTGTTTGTTATTTGTTTTCTTCTTTAGCTATCTACCTTATTATATTTTCCGTTGTGTTAATAGTGTCTAATTTTTTATGGTCTTTAGAGTTATTTTAACTAAGGCATAAGTTTTATTAATTATTTTAGCTATATTAAATAGGGTAAGGTATTGTATTATTACTTCATTGGTCAGAATATGATATGTTGATTTGATTAGAAATTCGTTAGTTCGGGATGATACCGATCTGTGACGTGTCCCCTAAATAGGGGTTTTAAATAGGTCTGAATCCGAATCTATTGGACTTGTCTTAAAAGGATTCGTTCATTTAGAGTGCCAACTTATGTGATTCCTTTGAGATTTATGTGATTTTTAGCAGAAGCTAAAGCGCTTACTAATCCTTTAGTTTCTTGCTTGTTAGGAAGTTTATAACTTGCCCTGTGGCTACTTATTAAGAGCTTGACATTTTGCTTAGGTTGTTTTAAAGCTGAGTAGTAAGTACAAAGTTCTAAGTATATAATATCTTTATTTTGCTGAGTCTAACGTTAATCCCTGAGTTTTAGAGTTCTTAATATATGTTAAGTTCGCCTTCAGCGAAATAAATACCATAGGTTATGATTAGTATAACCTTGATAGGGGCTAGCAAAGCTAGTTTAAGTCAGTTTTCATCTTTTTCAAATTGGGTGGGAATCTAGGATATGTTCCTTTTAATTCCGATATAATTTAATATATTAAAAATTAATGTTTTTATAATTTTAATTTCAAGTTTAAATAATAAAAGAATCGTTATCGTTTATAAGTATAAATTAATACTATTGAATTTTAATATACACAATAGATTATTTAAATTATCTAAGTTATATATGTTATAAATATTATGGAAGTGATTCAAACCTATTGCATAGATAGTTTAATAAACTTGTAATAATCATTACACTACACAATAATTCTAAAATTAAGAATGCAATTATTATCATAATAAAGAAGCTGATAATGAAAAGCGTAGCACTTTATAGAAACGGAATATCCATTAATATATCTTAAATGCCAAGATTATTTGAAATGTAGCATAAAAATCATTCATAGTTTTGAGCGTAAATTGTTTTGTAATTAAATATCCTATCCATTAGAAATAAGAATTAGAAGAATTATAGAATGAAAAGTATGATAATTTAATAACTATACTTTGAAAATAATGGCATTATGATTAAAACATGTGGACTTGAAGTTATTACATATTCCAATATTGAAGGTTTAAGTTCATTCTGATATAATCTTAAGTTCAAGTAAAACATAAAATAAAAACCGTTGCTTCTAGATTTCAATATGAATTTAGAAAATCGTAAATCCAAACATAAAATTTAAATTACATATCAATTGAAATTATTTCTATTATCAATATCAGTAATTATTTGATTATATAAAGAAAGATATATGTAATAATTTACTCTTGAAAACACCTATTAACAGCCTGTTAAGATTTTTTCCAAAATTATAAGTAAATTAGACATTATTAGCTAAACTTCAAGTTATTATTTTCTATAAATAATTAGCAATAAAACATTAAAACTGGCAATTAAATTGATTAAGCTAAAAGTATGGAAGAGTAAAAAGTTTGAAAGATCCTGTAGTATTGAATTTGACATATTTCAATCAGAAGAATATAATAAACATGTCAGAGATGATATTTCACGAATATAACAAAATTATTAATGCTAAAAATAAAAGGGAAGCATTGTAAATAAAAATCTGGTTACAATTGTTTAATAATCTAGAATTATAACTAAAACGATGGAGAAAGCCTTAGATATGTAGTATAGAGATTTTAAAAGTAGAGATTATATTAGAATAATATGCATTATAGAAGGCCCTTTCAGAAAGCTCAAGATATGACCAGGAGGAGATTGAAATAGAGACACACAGACATTATTATATTGAAATATGTATCAGAAGATAGGAAAGTAATAGAAGAATTGAAGTTTAACATTTTTACCATGAACTACTCATTCATATTACAAAAATATTAAAAAAAGTGAAGGATTATTTTAAAGGTAGAGTAGGCAGAGAATGAAAGCTGGAAAGATTAAGAATGATAAGTATTGATATTTAAAAAATATGATTGAGGGAAGATAACTACCTTTAGATGAAATGGAACAATCAATTACAGCCAGGATTAAATGTTTCTGAAGATTAAAAAAGAAGAATTGATCAAAAGTGCATAATTCTTGTAAAATTGTTAGTAATTTGGTAAAATTTCAATACGACCTGTGAAATAGATTAATAAGTTAATAATAGAAGTAAGAGTAGGGAGTTATATTTCATAAAAAATATAATGGACAAAGATTCATCTCAAATTATGGTAAAAATGTATAAAAAGAATCAAAATTTACAATTGAAAAGCAAAGTTTGAGAATTTTTATGCTCTATTTACTGGAAATTGCATTAAATGGAAGATTAAAAGTTAAAGAAAAAATCAAAGAAATGACCCTAAGAATTTGGTCAAATCCTTTCTGGCTTCTTATTCCTTGAATAATATATGAATTTTATATTAAGAGGGAAGGAAATTCGTGTTATTTCTTAGCTTATTAAATTCATATTTATATTAAAAAATATAAAATAAAAATAAAATTAATTGAATAGTCATAGATTATTTTAATAAGTTTTAAAATAATAATAATATATTTGCTAAAATTATAAATTCTTTAATTATTATAATTATATGTTTTACTTTTATAAATTTTATTTAATCACAATTAATTTTAAATTTCCTTTTATTTTATATTGCTGATTATTATCTTGTTATCTTTATTAAATAATGATAACAGTGATATATATATATATATATATATATATATATATAATATATATTATATATATATATCAATCCATTGGTTAGTGTTTTCTAATTGAAGTCTAGTTTATATATATTCCTCTTTATCTATATTTTTAACCATTTAAAATTGTAGTGGCATTCTAAAAATTAATAGAAATTATAAGTTTATTGTGTATGTTTTCCATGATTTTTTTTCAGTTAGCTATTATGTCTTTTTGTTGAGTTATAACTCTCAATACAAGAAAAATAAAGTATTTAAAAAGTTGGCTACATTTTTGTGCCTTTACATAAATGTATTTAATGCATATATTTAATTAGATGGGATGAATCAGCTTCATTTTAACAAATAATGTAATATCCGAATATTTATTAAGAAATTGTTGACTTATAATAATTAACAACCTTTTAATAGCAGCTTTGACTTCATTAGCATCTCTTTAACTATGAAATAAGTATGCAATAATTTAGAAGTGCAAGGGTAGATAGAAACTCTAATTGTTGAGAAGTAAACAAATTATTTTCCGTGGAATTGAGTGTCTTAAAATCCATTTCCTATTAGATATTTAGTCATTATATCTATTTAATTGAATTGATATAGTTAATATAGTTAATTTAGTTTCTATAGATCATAGAATATCTAAAAAATCACTATTATAATACAAAAAGTAGGATTCTACCATGCTTTACTTGCAAGCATCATTATCAGCAGGGGTAGTAATCTATATTTAATTAGAAATCATTAATTAACTTGTAGTCAGATAAAATATTATATGTAAGATGAGCATGGGTTAAGTAAAAAATGTATGAACTTATTGCCTCATTATTTTAGTTCTTCAAGTATATATTTAAATAGAATATTCAATTTGATAACGATGATTGAATAAATGTATTGTCATCATTAATAAGAAGTATTATTAATTAGATTCATAATAATAGTATTCAGAATAGTAGAATAGGCATTTAATATAATCTAATTATTATACATATTATTTAATTATCAAAATTTCTAAATAATCAAACTATAAATTCACGAATAAAAACATAATTAATTATAGATTCTTTTAAATTCTAATTTACAATAAAGGGTTCATTATGATAGAATCGAATTTTAATAATAATCCTTATTGTTTTGTGTTTTTACTTTTATTATGTTGAATATTAAGTTGATCTGCAAGATTTTTATAATTCTGTACATTTCAAAATAATTATTGACAATTAAAACATCCGCTATGATGCATTTACTTTTGTCTTTATAATATCAGTTTAAAAACAAGAACTGCTTTTTATACATCTCTAATGAAGGATTTTGCATCCAATTATTATTTATAAATTCTCCAATCGTTTTACTTAAGTCGTGGAATATAATATACAAAATTATAAAGTCCTTTCAAGAGCACTCACAGCATTTATACCTCTATAACATTGGCATTAAAAATATCAAGATTCATGATTATAAAACAGAGAAAGTTAGACATTTTCCAATTAAACAAGGTGATGATGGCAAGTGGTACATTAACAACCATCAAGATAGAGGTAGTCTATGACTTGCTATGGCAAGTAGTGACCATGTTAGATTAGTGCTTTGACTCTCCAATCAGATTTCAAAGATGCTTTCAAGAAGACGAAATCTTCCATTTATAAGAAGCTTAATGCATGTTAAAACATTGTTTATTATATCTTCCATGGAATTATCCTCGCATGGTACTCTTCTTAAATATTAATTTTCATATTAATTAATGTTATTGTAAATTCTCATAATAATAATATAACAAAATTTAATTTTAGTATTGCTAAAATAGATAAAAATAGGAAATTGTATAAATTAATCAAGAATTCATTTTATTAAATTAATTTTAACCAACTTTACATTTAGATTGTATTCGAACACTTATAGTTGAATGTAGTTGCTTCATTAAGATTTAAACTATGATTGCCCATTTTAAAGCAGGATCTTCAAATTTTTTGTCAAATTCACTAGTTGAATGACCAGTAGCAAATTTTACTCTCTGTTTGATAAAATCATCAACTTTTATCAAAATCTATCACCAAATTTCATCGATCGAGAGTGGAATCACCATAAATGGTCAAGAACTCGTTGCTTGATGAGTGTTTTGTGAAATTTGAGACCCTGTCGTATTCTCCATGTTTTAAAACCCCCATCTCATCAAGTTTCAAGTCCTGCTCGACTGTTAGAGCACCAAATTTGCTCGTTTTATTGGAGGAGGAGCCAAAATGATGATTTGAATGAGCGAAAATGAGAGAAGTTTTTGGATTTTTGGTTTGATTAGTTAAAATTAAAACTTAAAAGTGTGATATGTAATAAGGGGGCTTTTAATCAATAAATTTGACGATTCAAGTGCTGTCTATGGTTGTATTGGTCAGTTCTATTGCTCCAGCTCCTCAACTCATCATCATTCAGCTCAACTTCACACAAATCCATGCTTGATGGTGCTGCATCACTGCTTCACACTGTAAGCCCAGAGCTTGTTGACGTCTGTCTTGGTCATTGCCTTCAGAATCTGCGAAAGCCGCTTCACCAGGTGGATCCTATGAAAAATTAGGCCCAAAATACTTACTTGCTGTCTGCTTGCTCCTAGCGGAGGTGCCTCTTGATGAAGGAGAACAACTGCTCGATGGGGTTAAGCCAGGGTGAGTACTCTGCATTGAAGAGGACAGTGACCTTGAACTTCCTCGCAGTCTCCAGCACCTCTGAATACTTGTGAATGACTGCGTTGTCCATAAGCAGCACGATTTTTTAATGGGCGAGATCCTTGTCTGTGCGCAGCTGGCGCAGGGTGTGATAGAGGAAGTTCTCGAACAGCACGGCATCGAAGGCCCCCTCAATATTTGGCTAGAGATCAGCTGGTCCTTGGTGATGGCTGCCACAAAGCTCATCGAAAATTGCTATCTCTTAAGTGGATTCCTTGGTGATTGAGAGATTTCGAGCCAAGACCCCGTAAGACCCCAACCGCTGGATGACTTGCTGCTTCGTGATTGCGATCGGAGTATAGGTGAATGAGGGTAAGGCCTCAACTGCATCGACTACAGCTTGAGATGCTTGATTACTATCCTTAATGGACTTAGGGAACTTAGAATCATCTATAGAAGTGTCAATATCCAAAGAATTCGCTTACTTTCCTGTCGATTCTCTGTGATTTCGCTGCTGCTTTGAGGCCTGCTGGACAGCTGCAAGCGTCGAGGAGTGATGCATGCCATGTTTCCATTGCCATTCGTGCTCAATACCTCACTGCCCTTGCGTTGAGTTGATTATAGTCTGAGACTGGCCAGGTTCTGGACCAATGGAGTGAGAACAGAAGCAGATT